>CM048933.1:20333141-20538714 GCA_026686955.1 Epinephelus cyanopodus | reverse complement strand
ACATTCAAGCAAAACTACCCCCATCCCCAGGTTCAGAATTTCACTACAAACTTAGTGAAATAAGTAAAACATTTTTCTGTGTTACAGAAATTCAACACACCGTGGAGGTCCTTCTTCACGTCCATGCCAGTATACGCCATCATCGTGGCTAATTTCTGCAGAAGCTGGACTTTCTATTTGCTTCTCATCAGCCAGCCTGCATACTTCGAGGAGGTGTTTGGTTTCGAGATTAGCAAGGTAACAGGAGCTAGACATGGTTATGTGTGGTGTACTACACCAGACAAAAGTTTCCATGCAAGTACAATAGCATGATACTGCTATGGAAAGTCAAAGCTTTAGAGCATCTGCTTTCCAGGTTCATTTCTATAGTCTATCCCTAATGGTGTCAAATCTGTTACATAAAAATATAACTTTTCTTTCTCATCTAGGTGGGCATAGTTTCTGCACTTCCCCACCTTGTCATGACCATCATCGTGCCCATAGGCGGCCAGATTGCTGACTATCTGCGCTCCAATCAAATCATGACCACTACTAATGTCAGGAAACTTATGAACTGTGGAGGTAAGAAAGAGCTAAAACAAAGGGAAGGCATAGATGTAGTATGTGAGTTGCTGTGCCCATAATAGTGGGTCAAGACATCAGAACTGTAGTCATATTAATACACACATTTGCAGCCTTCTCTAGATAAAGTCTTTCTAAGTGCCATATTTTAGTCATATGTCAGGCTCTATCACATGAACTTGAAAAACTGCACAATATCTCATTGGCTGATTACTGGGTTGACTACAGTATTTAGTTAGCTGTGGTGAGAAAACATTTGCTTCATAAGGGAAATGATGACTCACTCTAATGCAGAAGCTCTGCCTCTGCTATTTTTGAACTACAGAGAGAAATCAATAGCAAAGTGAAACAGAGAAGCATAAAGGGTACATATCACTTTGTGGGAAGCTGTCATGACTAGTGAAACTTGAAGTTGCAGTTCAGTCAACGGCATTTTATGAAAAGGGAGAAGAGAAAGACGTGATGAAAAATGGCCTTGAGTTGACTTAAATAAGAATCTTGTACACACTAAACGCATTCTTTGTTTTTATTCTGTTTCACTTGTCTACATCAGGGTTTGGGATGGAGGCAACCCTGCTGCTGGTGGTGGGATTCTCACATACAAAAGGTGTTGCCATTTCATTCCTGGTCCTGGCTGTGGGGTTCTCTGGCTTTGCCATTTCAGGTGATTTTTTTTCAAAATAACTGTTCAGTACACATTTTGTTGCATCAACACTGACATCAATATCCATAACTTTAAAACCTTTGCCCTCAAATATTAAATTAGAATAGGTAAAGCTGACAAATATCAGCATTTACTACCACTTACATGCATTAATTGTATTTATCCTAACTCATAAGGTTTCAATGTCAACCACCTGGACATTGCCACGCTATGCTAGTATCCTCATGGGTATCTCCAATGGTGTGGGCACTTTGTCTGGTATGGTTTGCCCACTTATAGTTGGTGCCATGACGAAGCATAAGGTGAGAACTTATACGTAAAATACACGCTCAAACACATTTCTGTTCTTATTCTGTGTTTTTGTTTTTACCATGGATAATTTCATGTTGCATGTCCTCACGTGAACTTCCAGTTGGTTTAGGTCATAGACAATGTTTTGAAAACAGCAGCAGAGGTGTCATTTCAATTTTTACCAGTCTGCACGTCCAATATTCATACAGAGAGAAGAGAGGGAGAGAGGGACAATGGTAGCTTTGCCTGTCAGTTTTACTATAAAGATTTAAAAATGATGATATGATTTTTTTCCTGGTGTTTGTACCAAACAAGCATGTTCCCTAAAGTCTGGAAAAGTCTGGAATATTGCTCTTGGCCATATTGCGATCATAATTATATTCGATTAATTGTGCAGCCCTAGTTTAAGCATTAAGTTTTATGGACTGATGTAAAAGGTTTCTACAGTTTATGGAACAAAATACATGTGCAAGCCTCCCTTTAACTGGTTTGATGTGTTTAACTACTATAAAAATACACTTTTTTATGCTTATAATCTCTCTTCCCCTTTCTTTCCTTAAACCCCCCTTTGATAGACACGAGAAGAGTGGCAAGGGGTGTTTCTTATCGCCTCGCTTGTTCATTATGGAGGTGTTATATTCTATGGTGTGTATATTTCCTTCTTAATTTCCCCAAATTCTTCTAGAGCATTAGGGTGTTCAAATCAGCAAAAATGTGTGCATTGTTTTCATGCAGTCTTCTGTAGATTGGTTGTCATAAGTCTAAATACTGTAAAAACTCTGTATCTTACGGATTATCTTGTTTCTGGGCTGCAGGCCTCTTTGCATCTGGAGAAAAGCAAGCTTGGGCAGAGCCGGAGCAGCTGAGTGATGAAAAATGTGGCATCCTGGATGAGGATGAGCTTGCAAACGAGACGGAGGAGCTGTATCGCACAAGTGGCGGGGCAGGCTACGGAGCCATGAACCAGGGAACGGATCCCAATGGAGCTGGAGGCATGGGAGGAGGAGGCTGGGTCTCAGATTGGGACAAAACTGAGGAGTATGTCCAACCAGCTGGAACCAATAACTACCTGTATGGAGGAGAGGGGGACCGAGAGTTAACATAAAACCAGCAGATCTTCTGCACATAGCCTTTAGTGAGGCAGAAACATTACATCAACAGCGTGAAGTTTCACCCGATGGCATGAAGAACTTTGAAAGTGTGGATTTAAAATCGAATGTGGGAGGGGACCACTTTCAGCAAGTCTGACTGTATTATCACTACTGAACTGATTTCAAAGAGACTCCTCAGTGGAGGTGACGACATTAGTAAAATGTGTAAAATGCGTGTTTGTGTGTGCAATTGTGTACCTTGTGTGACAGACAATCTAAGTAGAGAGTTTTAGGCCTGGTGTGGCTTTTGTTGATGTTTATTCACTGTAATAATTGTAGAAATTTATATATTATCTGACAGTATTTCATTTGTATGCCTCTCACTTATATTTGAATCATTACAAATCTTTAGGCACACTTTGGTCAAATGCGCACCCCTGGTGTTGCGTGAAAACTTGTTGAACTTGATGAATTGGTTTTTAAAAAGTTTCCACTTAAGTTAAAAAGGAGAATCACCAAAACCGGACCTACAAGGTTTTGACAATGTTATAAAAGCTTTTTTCCCCCCTAAAAGTAATGTTAAGTTTTGTCCTTAATGTGCACACTTTAAAGAAAAAGCCTGTTACTTGTGCCAATACAACAAAATATTTTGCTCTGTAGTATTGGTTTATTCATCCACAAAGAAAATAATTGAACACCTGCACATATTACTGTACACAGCTTTCTGTGAAGTCTAAATAGCCCATGCTCATATTTTTAGATGCAGCATTTTGATTCCCGTGTGCAGAAATGTTTTATGTACTAGGCCTCGAACCTGTCTGCCTGCCGATAAACCGGGAATAACAATGCCTCATATAGGACGAGAAGGAATGTAATATGCAGGGTAGTTCAGAGACACTTTTGTCAGGTCACTTTGAGAGTGTTTTCTTCAAAATCAAATATCATACTTTTGGTAAATATGCTTTTCTTGTAATATATGCTTCATTGATGTTATTCTGTTATGTTAGTGTTGTGTTCAGGCAATCCATGCTCATCCAGACAAGCACTTAGCTGTCAGTATACGACCTAAGAACCCCCACACATGCCAGTCTCTGCTCTTTGTCACAATGTCAAGGCACAAAAAACACAGCCAAGACTGTAGCGTGGTGCCAGTTATGTAACATATGACAAAATTAAAAACTGTGCAAATAAAATGAGAATGTTAGTCCCATGGAGCCTCCATGTAGATCTGAGTCAATCTCAGTAACAGGTGAACTTGCTTTATTTATTAGCGCTGCAAGCTTACGCTATAATCAGTAAATAAAAGACCAGTTAAAAGGCTGATAATGGACAACAAAACAATGACACTTCACTGTACATGAGCAATTTGTTTTACATTTGTTAGTAGATGTTTTAATGTATCTAGCAAGCTCCAAAATGAAGGTTTAAGATAGAAAAATATCAATTTTAGATCATGGAGTCCTCCAATAGACTAAATATTAAATTTTAGGGTTTTTACTATTTTTGTCATTTTTCATTCATTTCTTGTTAAATGTTTTGTTCTGTATTGTAAACTAAAACTGTATCTGTAAAAATCATGTACATGTGGAATATATTGTATAAAACCTAGAGGTGATAATTCCTTTACAATAATTATAGATATACTTGGCAGTTTATGCTAATGCATTACTCTCATTTTTATGCTTTAATGTTCGGTATTAGGTGGTGCATAAAGTGTTTGGATAAAAAGCAGATGATTACAGGTGTCACATTGAATCAGCTTTTTTTCTTAAATTACAGCACCTGATTTACCTTGATAGAGACAATTTTCCAAGGCTTCATGCATGATTCAGGCACCACTAATGCAGATCTTTAAACCTCTGGATACAGCGGTTTCATGTTACATAATGCTGTCCTCCTGTCCAGACAGGATATCGATCAGTGAGCTAAAGTATAAGATCATGGAAATGAAAAATAGATTTTGATAGCACTACCAGAACAGGGAACTGACTAGTTTTCCTCAGCCATTAAGAAGCACTGAGGCTCTGAGATTCATCCACACTGTCCTGCTCTGCTCTCTAAAATCAACAGGATTATCCTGCATCCATCTGTCAGTGAGAGAGGTGGAGTTATTGATGTAACTCCAGTTCTTTTAAAAGGCTTTGCTATTGGTTTACCTCATTGAGGCTCTGACTCAGCACCGCGTAAGTGATCTTTGTACCCCCTGTCCAATCAGGAGGTAGCAACCACACACTATGAAATACCAGAGCACCTGCTGTTCAACTCCCTTTTGTATTCAGCAACTGGAATAACACAGGGGCCAGCTGGGCCTGGAGCTGGAGAGCTACACACATACTCATAGAGTGACATGTAGGTAAATGCTATTTTTATTTTGTACATGCTACACCCACTAACAGGCTTTGCTTTTGGGAATCAGATGGGAAAGGTTTTAGTGATGTGATATACTTCCTGCTGGGCCCAAATATGATCACAAACAATCCAGACCAACTGCTGAATGGGTAAAAGACATCTAGCGGACCTGCTTAGGGCTCCAACAACTTGCCTCCATAGAAGTTACATCCAAGCACTGTGCGCTCTTGGTGGAGTGTGCCCACCTGAGGAGCGCGACCCTTTGCCTCATAGTCCCAGTCCGAGACTGGCTGAGGTGAGCTTGGTGGTAGTAGGGAACGGGTGAGCCCCAAAAGGTGAAGTCACTCTTGGCTATAACTGGAATCCGGAGCTTGTGTTGTTTGTTGAGGTTCGGGTATAGCCTCAACCATGCAAACCAATTGCTGAAGGTTTCCCATGTGCAGTAAACACAAAGTGCAAGGCAACTGGTGGCCCCGGCCAAGGCAACAGAGGTAGGCGTTATGGTTGGAGAAAAAACTCAGCAACACTTGAGCGCTGCTGGATATTGGGAGTGTAGATCTATTCTCTAAGGTGGTCAAGTGAAAAAGACAGTGAGTGCGCTGGTGCTTTATTGCATGTGGTTTCTACTTCCTGAATGTTTGGTATGTGCAAATTTGTCTCAGGATGCCAAGGTGGAGTCTCAGCCAAAGTCAAAGCCAAAGCAAAGCCTATTAGAGGGTGTAGCGCATATGAAAGCAGAGGAGTCCCATGAATCCCTATATTTAGTGTTGTTTTAGCGGGTGTTGCCTCCCTATTGTATTGTATAGTGTTCATTGTTCCCGTAACATCTCTTTGTTACGTTCACGATAAGAAAAAATGTCAATGTTTTCCCAATGCCGCTCATTACAAAGAGGCTGCTTATTATGGTGGCTAATGCCAAAATGTGAATGGCCCCCATCTAGAGCCAGTGTTCGGGTTGTTGTATTGCAACTGTAGAAACATGATGGTGCAACATGGTGAATTCTTAGGTAATAAAAACACAACACTTCTTATTTTCAGATCATTATACACTAGAGAAAACATACTCTGCCAATATATCCCCAAAATCCTTCACACTGGACCTTTAAATATCTGCTATAAGCAGGTTGAGTGTATTAACACTGTTATACTGGTCCTGACCTTAAAAAAAACCATTAAACACATTGTAGCCATAAGAAAAACAAAAAACAAAAAACCCCTGTTTCTTCTGTTTAATCACTTTTTAAAGAATAAAATATTACTGGTCCATGTTCCACTAAAACCCACTGCTTTCATCTGTTGTGTTATTCAGGCCAATACAGTTCACAATATTGTCAGTTAGCCTGCTAGCTAGTTTCACACAATATGTAAGGTAGCATTATACAAATTGGTTCAAATAGCACACAAACCCAATTGAGTAAAATTTTACGATTGAAACAATAACTTATAAAAGGAAATTAACAATTTTTTTTTCCATGTTAGCATTTCCGAAACTTTCAAGGCCCTATCAACTCATTGTTTAACTTAGTCGACATTTTTAGTTTTCTCTGGTAAAAGTAAAATGTAAAGTTTGATCATATTTCAATAAAGCATAAAACTCACTTTTGTGTGGCTTGTCAAAGTAAGTTATGCTTTCCATTGTGGCAGGACCTCCTTCTGGTTCATAGTTACACAATATTCATACACTCTCCTGCTTAAGTCAGCCGATGGTCCGATAGCACCTGAAGGTGACTTTGGAGCCGCCATGTTGGATGCGCGTGCTGATGTTCAGAACAGCACTTCCTCTCTCGCGTGATGATGCTCAGTGAATTACTCGGCTGTCTGAAGATGAGTTGTCGCCAGCAACTCTCTGCGGTTAATTTCTCCGTACGGTCGGTTCTTTAGGCAGATATCTTCTCTCTGTGGCTTAAGCGCGTTGAGCCATCAGATAAACCTCTGTGGTTAAAATTTGGACACTTTGACAGTGTAATGTGGATTGACAGATAACAGCCATGGCTAAAAGTTATCTAGCAAACAAACCCACAAACTCACAACCCTCCTCAGACAGGCTCAGTCTGAGACAGAAGTGACACTATACACGCTGCATTCAAAGGTAAGTTGTCCTTGAATAAAACACCACTGCCTTTTCCAAACTTAATTTCCAAGATAAATATTTTCTAGTACTGGTATAGGAAGTTGCCAGCCATGTAAACTTAAGCTTTCAAAACTGGAAACCACTATGTCCCAGCACCTATTATAGTGCAGAAAGCATTAGGTTATATTTTCTAAAATGTTTCAGTAAAAGCAACCAACAATATAATGTTAAGCATACAGTCCTATTTACTGTATGCTAAGAAAGTGATGGGTAGATTTTTATTTTTCATTCCCCAGAAGTTAGGTCCAAGCTCTGTTTCTGAACTGACCAGTACCTTTCTAGATATTGTCCAAGGACCAGTTTTGTCTGCTTGTTTGAAAGTTATCTTCATCTCTGCCGCATAAACATTTGAGAAATTGCATCTGGGCTGTGTGTGTAATAAAGTTTTTTCCTCACAACTTCATTGGCATTAGATGGTTGAAGTTAGAAAGGCATCCAGAGGCTCATCAACATATAAATGTTTTGACTATGTGATTATACAAACCACAACCAAATGTAATCAAAATAGATTTTATTTCAGCACATGAAATACAACAGGAAATGCTGCTCTGCATTTGCACGGCAAGACAAGATATCTGATCATCACACTGGAATATAAAGTACTGTTACATATGAATGCAAAAGCAGAACCTGTATAGTTGTAAATCATTCCTCATCCTCTTTTTGCATATAGTTTGATGAAGCACATAATTTACTTAACACATTAGAAAAAGCCTTTTAAAAATAGCAGAGTCATTATCATGGAAAAAGTATATAATGCTGTTACTGGAGCCTATGTATGATGACTATAGGGGTTGGAAAAAATAGTTGACAGGATCTACGCTGAGTAATACACATGTGGTATTTTTGACTGTTGGTTTCACAAAATGAATAATTTTCTGTTCTGGTACCTTGTGATGGCTATTTACACTTAACAGAATTTTCCACAATTAACATAATGAACAGAAAAAGAAGAAATGACAAGAACAGAACAGAAAAAGAAGAAATGACAAGAGTTGTAAGTTGCTGCACTATGCATCATACAGGATCTTCTTTCTTGTGTTATGTGGTAGTCTTGCTCGTGATCTTTAAGCTTTCCTTTAGGTTTTCATCTATATATTTTGAAGATATTTTATATAACACAAATCTTTACGCTTCTCTAACAGTCTGACACATACTCCTCTTTACCTTTTTATTCGTAAATCCATACTGCAGTACCGCCGCTCATGTTTACGGCAGTGTGTTACCATCACCGCGAATACCGCCCAGCCCTAATGCATGGTGCAATCTTTTGTTCCTCTGCCTTTGCCTCCTTCTTTTCCTCCACTATCTTATATCCTCAGTCTTTGTCCTACCTTCCTAGTGCTTGGTATCCTCACTCACTTCCTGCTGCCCCCTCCATCCCCAGGGTGTGGTATACCCCCTCTTTCATCCCCTCTCTCTTCAGTGCTTCATACCCTCCCTCCCTCTCTCCCTCCTTCCTCCTTTTGCCCCCTCCATCCCCAGGGTGTGATATATCCCCTCTTTCATCCCCTCTCTCTTCAGTGCTTCATACCCTCCCTCCTCCTTCTGCCCCCTCCATCCCCAGGGTGTGATATACCCCCTCTTTCATCCCCTCTCTCTTCAGTGCTTCATACCCTCCCTCCTCCCTCTGCCCCCTCGACCCCAGGGTGTGGTATACCCCCTCTTTCATCCCCTCTTTCTTCAGTGCTTCATACCCTCCCTCCTTCCCTCCTCCTTCTGCCCCCTCCATCCCCAGGGTGTGGTATACCCCCTCTTTCATTCCCTCTCTCTTTAGTGCTTCATACCCTGCCTCTCTCTCAACTGCCCCCTCCATCCTCACAGTGTCGTACTCCCCACTTGTCATCCCTCTTTCTTCAGTGCTTCATATTGGCCCTCTTTCTTCTCTCTACCCGGTGCTTCTGGGTTAATGGTGTCGTACTCGCCCTCCCTTTGGGCACCCGTCTGCAGCCCCTCATATTGGTCATCACCTTTGTCTCGTGACCTCATCGGCATATCCTCGTAGATTGGTCCTAAAAATAAAAAAGAAGTGCTATATGATGCCTTTTGTGTGCTTACAAAAAGTAGAAAACTAGTAATAGTTACTCACCTGTGGTATTTCTCTTCTTATACCATATGTAAATAAGCACCGCTACTAAACATAGGATTACCAGCACGAAGACCACACCTATTAGAACGGATGTGGTTGTAGGTTGATCTGAAACACAGACAGAACATATGTTACATTAAATCCTTGTGACTGTGACTAAGTGATAGTTCATATTAGTTGTAGACTTGCACCGATTAGTTGGCAGTGCTCGGAATGAGGCAGGTGACTGAAATATGCTGATTTAAAAACTTTAGGGTCAAATTTCATGCATGATTGAGGTCGTGTAACAATTGCAGCGCACAGGCACATGTGCAACTCATGGCTTGGGCGATATGAAGAAGTGAAACATGGGCAGCTCCTCAGCTTAATCATTCACGCACACACGAGAAGAGAGAAGGAGAAAGTTGTTAATTGTCCGTGTAACTGCAGAGTGTCCGCGCGCTTACTGGTGGGCGTGTCCTGAAGACCTGTGTGAATTTTCCACAGGAGATATTTTTACTTTTTTGTCTTTTAAAGAAAGTACCAACAAATGCTATACACCAAGAATTATTATTTTATTTATTTATGTATGCCTTTTTACTTATTTATTTTAATACTGTACCTGAAGTTACATTTGAGCAAAAAGGAAAATGTTTCTTAACCTGTGTCACTGTTTTTTGTTTGTTTGTTTGAGATGATTATGGAAAAGCTGGTTTTATCTTGGTTAAAATGTTCTAATAAAGCAAAGATATAAACTATTGCAATACCTTGTGTGCTGTAAAGTGGTTTAAAAACAATGAAATTGGATTCAGCCAAAATCAGAATCAGACGTCCAAATTCTCTGCAAATCGGAAATCAGTATTGGCCCAAAAAATTGTAATCGGTGCAAGTCTAAATAGTTGAATTCCTATTAGCAGCATTTGTCAGATTAAAACATGGATGTATAAAGAGAACTGGATACAGCATTGGAGAAGGGGCCCCATTCATTTCTATGAAAGTGGCTCAGTGTGGGGTGCCTGTGGCTTAGTGGTAGAGCAGGCGTCCCATGTGCAAGGCTGTTACTGCAGCGCCCGGGGTTCGACTCCAGCCTGTGGCCCTTTGCTGCATGTTTCTCCCTCTCTCTCTCCCCCCCTTTCACGCTTGTCTGTTATTTCAAATAAAGGCTAAAAATGCCCCAAAAATATCTTAAAAAAAGAAAGAAAATGGCTGGAATTGCAGGCTAATGTTACAACGTAGCATGCAAGTCTTCCTTGCTTGGTTTGAATGGGATGACATTCGTTTTTTGTTTTCATTGACCAAATGTAACTTTCTGTGCCAACTATGAGCTTTCTGATTGGACAACAGCAAGCAGCAACTACGCTGCTTTCAAGCCAGTAGTTCGTTTGGCGGCTCCTTTAAATTGACAAGCACGATCTAACGTTCAATGATTCTTGTGATGAGCGACTAGAGCGACCAAAGCTGCCACAAATATTTTTGACAGTCGTGCTTCTTGGGCGTCCGTGACAGACTTTGCGTCTTTGGAAGCTCTGGTTTGAACGTACAGAAACAATTCATTTCACAGGGTTGGTGACACTCAGAGAAAGCATCCAACAGATTTACAGACATCTTGTTTGCAGTGTGAGTCTGTTAAAGTCTTTTTGGCCACATGGCATCACTTGATGGATGTAATTCTACTATTTGGCCAAAACAAAACTTGGCCTCAAAGCTGGAAGCACTTTCGGGGGGGCTTGTAAAAAAGAACACTTTGATGTATGAATTTTCAGAGCAATATGTGGAAGCAAACAGAGCTCCAGCAGGCCAAATTATCTACAGCAAGCTAGAGTTGCATGAGTTTAAATTACTTAACGGGGAACTCCAGCTATTTAGTATTGCACTGCCATAAAGTTGAAGGGCGTACAAGAGTGGCTTTAAAAATTGTCAAAATTGATGCCACAGATGCAGTGATACCCTGACTTGGAGTCCATAGCATGGGTTAAGCTCCAAAAATACTGGATCGTGGAGTCCCCATAAACCAACCCTATTGCATCATTTCTAAGACTGTCCCTGCCTGCTAAATGCCAGAGACTGTTGATAAACCGAGACAACTCACTTTAGAGTCATTTCCTTTGTCTGTGTTACGTGGTTTTGCCACTGCACCACCCCTTCAGGAGACTAGTGCTCGTCCTTTGTCTTTTCACGTCAATTGGAGAAGGGAACATGAGCACAGATTATGACTGATTACTTTGCCCCAAAGTCATTAAAGTAGATGTTGGGCCCAAAAATGTAATTTTAAGATTGACAATTCAGGAGAAAATTAACGGTGAGATAACTGTCAATACATCGCCAGGGTTCTTTTTTTAAATCTTTGAAGGTCCCTCCATAGTAACAAAATACAGTATACAACTGTTCTCACAGACTGGCTAGTACTCATGATGAGTTAAGTTAATGTTTATTAATATGTAAGGCAAAGGAAGACAATGTCAAAGGCTGTTAGCAGGAACAAAAGCGGGAACTCACGGATGTAATTGTTGCTGAGGAAAGACCTCCCGCCAGCCCACACAGCTCTACATGCAAAAGTACCACCCTTTGTCGGCATCATGAAGTTCTTGTCAGATTCCATACGTGCCCATGGCTCATTAGACTTCTTGTAGTACCAACGATAGGAACTATTACTGGGACATTGTGTACAAGAGCACGACATGCCATTGTTTTCAGAGAGAACTGCCCTCACAGGAGGCACTGAAAAGGACAAATAAGGAGACAGACTTAACAAGATGTCTACTGGAAAAACAAAATGCATGTGTGAAGCACACAGTATTGCATACGAGAGGGAAACTGACATACCTTGGACAAACACATCTTGAACATCAGAAATCACATCGCTTGGGGGACCTTCAGTGTGCGCCTTGTGTTTGAAGACGGCGTTACAATGATAGTTTCCCCTTGTAGATTCTGTCACATTAGGGATTTCGTAGATAGGACTGAGACCTTGCATAACGATTGCATTATCTTTGTAGAAAACAGTGTTGCTAATTCGATCTGTGCCCCAGGTAAGGCACTTCAGGGTCAGACTATCCCCAGCTACGGCAGGGAGAGGATACATTTCCAGTGATATTTCCTTCTCTGAAAGAAGATGAAGAATGATTTGGACATGTTAATAAATCTAATAATATAACACAGTGAAAGAAGAATCTGCAGCTCCCCTTTACTTTGTATTACAAAGTATTAAGATAACAGATTGCCTACCTGAGGTCCTGACGATGACTTGGTTACTTCTGTCTTGCCCATTACCAGAGCACCAGAACACGGTCTCTGGGATTTCTAGTCTCCTGGGTTGAAAGTCAATATTCTTACTGTCCTTTTTCAACCTCAGTGCAATGCGTTTTGTCTTCTCTTGTCCTTCGATTCTCCTGTAGACCCAGCAATTCCATCCCTGCAGACCATCCTCATTTTCAAGCTGCAGGACAACTGAACCTCCCGTCTGCACCACTGGTTGGCCTGTCTTGATGGTGAGTGAGGCAGTGGGAACGTAATCTGAATGGTAAAGGAAACAAATAATACAAATATGTGTATGGATTCATGTATCTCCCTTTTCACCTTTGAGAGTTTGAACTTAAATACTCACCCAGGACTGTAATGGAAAATTTATCACTCTTTTGCCCATTGCTCTCACATTGATACGAGCCCGAGTGATTAGGTGAAGCAACTCCTATCTTCCAGATTTTGTTTGTCTGCTGTTGTTCCTGATCTTCGAAGTACCATTTCACACTGCTTCCACTGTTTTTGCAGCTCAGAAAAATCAAGTCCCCAGAGAAGATCTGATTGAGACTGGGTGACATGGTAACTAAGGAGGCAGAATAAAAAAAAGACACACAGTGAAGTCTTTGAGTTGGCCCAGCTTATGTCATTACAAGAGAGGGCTGTTGTGCATGGTTTTGCTGCGACCTTATTGACATTTTACACCCCAGAGAAATAATAGAGGGAAGGTGGAGGGCTGACGCCTTTGCACATGTGTGAACACTGATTACCTTGTGGCTGACACCTTGCCAGTTGAACAAACACTGTAACAAAAAAAAAAAAGTTATTCTTTCATAGAAACAAAGTCTGTCATGGCTAATGATACGCTGTTGATTAATCTCTGCCATTTAAAGCAGGGTAAAATTTAAAATGATTTGCATAATCAATTTCTTCAAATACATTCAAACAGCATCCCAGCTGTCCCGAATGCCATTTTTTAACATTCGGACCTTCGGCAGAATTTATGACGAATATTCGAATATTCGTTCACGGCGTGTGGGGTGGGGGGGGTGCGCGTGCCGTGGCCGTGCTGCTCTCGCCGGTTTTACGCACAGGCTTGGCTCCTTTCAAAGCCTCCATGCGAAGCACTCCTCCGGGGTTTTTTCGACCTAATTGTATTGCGGAGTTTTGTACAGCAGCGACCGGATCTTTGCTCTCAAACCACAAAAAAATGTGATGGCACAACAGTCTCCTTCAGTACATTATTCTATGCTTTCTTTTGATTTTCACGTTGGCTAGTCATCCTGTTTAATTTGTCTTCTGATTAAATCAGAACCGTTGAAACAAGTTGTAGGAAGCCTCTGCAAGTAATTGGTTGCTGGCAGACACTCTGCTGCAATAAAATGGTTAATCAGCAGTGCCGTGCACTGTAGAGCCGACGCGCTGCTGGTTCTGCCGGCCTGAATGGAATATAATGTCTATAGCCTTACTGTTGTGTACAAGCTTATAGACTGAGCTGAGTAGTGATGCGCGGCTCGACCCGTAACCAACAGGAACCGCAAATGGAGGTCGGGCAGCAGTGATCGCCTGTTAAATCGCTCTGTAAATGATATTTTAATATTATTAAAATCTATAATCTATTACTGTCATGGCATCTGAAGGTGCTGGTGCGTTGAGCAGGTGACAGTCCGCGGTCATTTTCAAAACACACTTGTGTCACGCACTCCAAAAGAAACTTGTTGAAACTTTAAACAATAAGTTGTTGTACAAAACAGGGGAAACAAACGCTGACAAAAACGGTTCCACAGTTCATATTAAATTGAAAAGATAACGAAAAACAGCTACAAGTTAGAGGGAATAGTGATAAAGTGGTAAAACCTGGCATTGATCCACAGCCTCAGACGGATGCGCTCAAGCTGCCGTACACACAAGCTCCGTTGGTAGCCTAACTATATTTTCACATTTTGAACAATGCAATTTAAAAGTTTAGATTTTTATTGATAACCTACATTTACCAACAACAAAAAGACTACATTTAGCACCAAAAAATATGTAAAAAAAAAAAAAATTAAAAATTACTAATAATTAAAAAAAAAAAAGTAAATAAAAAAACGAATATCGAATACCAAATTTTCATAAGGAATACCTACCCATAGAAACGAATATTCGAATATCCGAATATTTGGGTACAGCCCTACCAGAACTGTGATGTCTTTTCATGGATTTCATGAATTTTCATTTAATACAGTTAAGGTTTCTGTAGGTGGTGTCGTTTTGTTTAGTCTCGTGAGCCAGTGTCCATCACTGCTCATGGAAGCTACACAGCTGTTCAATTCAATCTGAAGTGATAAATTAGTAAAAATAAAAATAGATCAGAAGTTTTAATTAAATTTTTAGTATAATAATTAGTATAATAATAATTATTATATTAAAGTTCAAGACCTGTGAAGCTGAATTCACTACACAGAACATTGTATTCCTTTCACTCTGTAGTTATTTGTCATTTAAACATTTTCCTTATATATATATTTACTTTTTTATTTTATTTTATTTATTTTTAAGGATAAAGGACATCTATGGTGTACAAACAGCAATGGAAATTAGCTTTTATGTACCACAGTATTGCATTGTCGCTTTACTCCAAAATAAATGAAATCTGTATAATTTACACAGTGTGTTGTTTTGCAGCATATTAGTTTGCTTTACCTTTACTTTATAATGTAGTGAATTTTAATCATTGAAACTTTAACATTAACTGGCACAAAATTTATTCTACAGCTTCTAGAAAACTTTTGTCCTGATGGTATTATAATAATAATTACAACAACAAATAGATAAATAAATATTAACAAACAAACAATAATAATAAAGACTATTGTGATGTTTTCTCAGAAAAATATTGCAACAAAATAGTTGATTTTCAATAAGTAACTAAAAATATCTTGTATGTTGCGCTCTGTTTGTTGTGAGTCGCACTGAAATTGCTCCCCGCTGCATCAAGGAACCTGTAGGTCTACTCGGAGGACATGCATGCACGTCGGCATATCGTATGCCGTAACACCATCTGCTGTTAGTAGCAAGCAAGCTATCACCACGGGCGTCATGTGGGGACATTTACCAGGTGTATGTAAACCACCGACAAAATTAAAACATGACACGGACAAAGCTGGAGCTGTAACGTTACAGAAAAAAAGAAGGTTTTGTGAGAAATGGAGGTTTCGGCGATAACAGCGTTTCAAGCAGTTTCGTTTAAATATGCTAAAGAAAAAAAAACGTAACAACTCATTTGTCATCGGTAACAAAACGATGAAGTTGGAGAACATCTGTGAACACAGCAAGTGTCACATAGCCTGCTATGTTACTGTAAATTACTGTTTATGTTTGAAATACAAATGTTTGAAGTACAAAGTGCAAATGGAATTTTGAGCTCAAAACTTATTAAACTAATTTTGCTTCAGATTTCACTCATGGCCTCTCCTATAAGCTTGTATTCAACAACAACAATTCAATTCAACATAATACTGTATTATCTTAATAAAAAGTACTGAAACAAATGTATATGTGGCAGAAAAGGCAGCTCATTAATTTGGCTGGTAAAAAATATGCTTGGCCAGTGGATTTTTTCATCTATCCGCCCCTTGGCCGGTGAGCCAAAAAGTTAATTTTCAGCCCTGCTCACAAGTATAAAGCAAATGTCTGCATCTAGATGCATCTGCATAAGTGTATACTTTGTCAACTTGAGATTTAGTTATTCAGTAAACTGACATCCTCTGGCTAATAATACTAATCACACATTTATTCATTTCTGTAACTGCTTATTCTTTTAGGGGTCGTGGGGGTGCTGGAGCCTATCACAGCTGATATTGGGCGAAAGGTGGGTCACACCCTGAACGGGTCGCCAGACTATCACAGGGCTGACACACAGAGACAGACAACTATTTGAACTCACATTCATACCTACTGCAGATTTAGAGTCACCAGTTAACCAACAAATTATATTCTTCAGATGCTTATTTCTATTATTTGAGATGAATGTCTATATATTATCCCACTTTTTAAATCAAAATGTACTAATTTTCTGGTTTTTGTTTTAACCTTTATTCATCCTGTCTGTAGATGATACTCCCCCGCTCTCACACCGATCAGTTACCACAAAGGGTTAAGTGAGTTGCTTAAAGGCACCTCAGTGATTTTAATGTAGGCAAAACTTTAACATGTATTTGTTGAATTTTAAAAGCAGTTTAATTCATTTCAGAAAATTTCAGTATTTTTAACAATTTTGGAAATGGCTCTTAGTTGTATATTTGATTATTCTGCAATATATCTTCATTCAGTACAAAATGTGAAATGTGATATTATAAACCGTTTCAAATCTCACCAAATTCCTATATAATTTAACTGTAATAATACTAAATGAAAACCTTATAATACCAAAGCTACCTTTACCTCCAGCAATTGTGGATCATATTTCATTGGATCCCTCTTACCTGACAGGATCAGCAGATGTTTCATTCCCCACATGGTCGTGTCAGAGTAGCACAGACAAGAGAAAGAAAAATGTCTGAGTGTAGAGAAGTGACCACACGGTAACTGGCTTTTTTAAGTCGTGTTGAGGAAGTTGCAACTGGGGCTGAGCCAAGATCAGAAGTGTTGCAAAAAAAACCCCAGTAAGAAATGTTTTCTGTATTTTTCAGTATCCACTGTAAGTATACTTCCCATTACTAAGAATATTTCTTTCCAGGAGCATACGAAATGCTATATTCACAGAATTTAACTGGTGCATTTCAAACTATTTCAATTATTTCAGAGTAAATATAAGACAAAGAACAACGGGGAGAAACTGGAAGTGGATGCTTGAGAAGTATTTCAGACTTATTAAGAGTTTCCTGTGAGCCTTTACAATTATGAATGGCAGTGAATATGCTGACTCACTTGTAGTGCTAATTACAGTACAAGGGTTAACAGAAAAACAGTGAAAAAAAGAGGCTCATTTAACACTGCAGAAATAACTGTGGCTTAAAAGCAAATTGGCACTAAAGGCAGCTAATGGTTAAATCAAAGGTCTATATTTAGAGAACCTCAGCTAAACTGAAATGGCAAACAAGGGACTCAAATGAGGCCAAAAGCAAGCCCACTTTTGTGTGGGAAACAATAGTTCAACTCACTCAGTAAACAAGGCCGATATGAAGGCTCGAGAGGTTGCATGAAAGCCACAGACAGAACACGACAGGAGAAAGAGAATAACTTTGGTGTTGCATTCAGATTTGGGGCCTGAATCCTTTAAACAATAGTAGTGATAATAAAGATTTGAAAGATGAAGCAAGTCCTCCAGAGTTAAAGCTGACCCTTATAAACTTTAAAAAGAGTTCTTCAAGCCTTACAAAGAGATGTGTCTGCTGCAATCGACAACTTAAACTTATAATTTACATCTTGCAGTCTCTTTTTTTTCCAGTTCCTGTGATTCATTTCTAATGAAATGCAAAAACCTGGTAATATGATGTAACCACATGATACATCCTAGCTGTATCAGTTGATGACTACCACCTTAGTGTACCATTTAAACTGCCGACTGGCAAACATTGACCTTTTGGATACAGAGTGTTTGGATAAGCCTGTGGTAGCCGTGTTGACTCAGTAAGGCGTACATTGCTTGGAAGTTTTGGTCTTGTTAATATTTTTATTTACAATGTGTGTTTATGCCTCTGAGAGAGTTCTACAAATAGCCTTTTCTGGTGTGTTTTTTTTTTTTTGTCATGATACTGGAAGTGGGGAGGGTGCAGAGAGTTAAGTGGGCAGGCAGTGGTGTTGTTGCAAAGATGCAGCGCTCAGAGGTCTAAACAGATGAAATAAGTGCCAAATTTATATATAGACCACCTGGTCTTACAGATGGTCATATCTGATTGGATGATAAATGGACCATAGACAACTCTGGCACCAAACCTGAACTATCACAGTGCTCCTTGAAGTGAATCAAAACAATAAATGATAGATTTCTATGGATGCAGAAACTCAGCATTCAGCAGGATATGTAAGATCAAGATGGCTTAAATCATTTATATTGTTGTAATATATATTTTAAAGCTACCCCTACTTGTTTGGTTTCTGTGTAAAATGTTTCTGAGAAAGGAAGGAGAAACTGTCATAGATGTTTATCAAATCAAATGGCTAAACCCTTACACAGATCGAAAGCAGAAACCACATGGGTTGTGTTGAATTGTTTGTGGCTGCTGACACCACAGTGCGAAGATAGGGCGTGAATCCAACAGACAGCGAGGCACTGAGGCTAAAAGAGGAAAACAAAATGTAGACGCTTTTTAAAATTTCATGACATCAACCAACGTGTGACAATTGCTTTTTATCGGTACACAGATCAGATGGGATGTGTGAACCCTTGTGTACTATGGGCATCTAGATCAGGTTTTAAAAAGAATAATGATCTAACACATTTACACAGCATTTTATAATGAGTTATTTACTTGCAGGTTGTTTTAGGACACTGTGGGTTTTTGGTGTTGACTGACCTAATGCTGATTTCTGAAAATAAAGACTTCTGCTTTTCTAGAACGTGGGAAAGAAGACCAAATTCTAAATACACCAACTTAAAACTAACAGACTTCTCTCCTGCACCTAAAAATTGTTACATACAAGCTAAGTAACTTAAACTAATAGTGTCAAAGGATCGGTGCATTCTCCTGTCAGGCAAACTGAATGCAGCTGACTCAAAGCTCACACACGCTTGGTGTGACACATGACAAAACAAAATGTGCTGTTTCTATTTTGCTGTCGTGTTTCTCAGAATCCAAGCAAGGTTTCATTTTGGCAAGTAGGGACATTTTTAACTTACTGTCCTCAGCAACACTTAGCAACACCAGTTCATTAAAGGAAAAAGCCTAATTCTTTTTCTAAAGTAAAATGTTTCTTCAGTTTCATTTTTGTCATTACACAATATGATTCTCAGTTGTTACGTTAAAAAGAGTAAGATTGATAAAAACAGATCAATGTTGAAACACGTTTTCTACAACTACCTTCTAGGAACTATCTTTTCAAATATTAAAGAGAAAACAGCGAATGATGCACAAACGCATGTCTGGGGGGGGGGGGGGGGGGGGGGCATCTTGCGAACTGCTTTATTGCTCACCTTCAAAAAATAGTTTCAGGTCTCTGTTTCAATTACATGCAATGGCCACCAGAGTCCAGCACTGCATCGGTTTTCCCTGAGAAAATGTTCATGAATGAGGCCTTCTAGCAGGATTTAGCCCGAATGTCACTGGCTGTGTCTGTACAGTAAGAAAATGCTTTATTGTACATCATATGATATTAAAAAAATGTGTAATTTTAAGAGAGAAACTGTATTTAGAGCTGTGGATTTGCAAACCAGTCTTAGTCTGTGAGTGCAGAGATCACAAGTCGTGAATCTCAAAATGTGATTGTATTGTTTGATTAGTACAAATTTTGGTGACGTGTTAGCTCTAAAAACTTAAGACATATTTTTATGTTTCAGGCCAGTGATTTAAAGCAATACCTTCTTTGTGCTTCACAGCTTCGATTTCATAAATCAATAGTTTTTTTTCTCCTCCTGCCCTCTACTCCTGTCTCTTCTTCTGCTTTTGTTTTCTTTTTTCTTCTGACTCTACTTCATCGTAAGCAGAGTGACTGCACTCACTAAAACACAAAAACAGGGGGAAAAAAAACAAAAATAAAAACCCTAGCCAGCATATTCTTACTACTGTATGGTCCGTCTGCCCGTGACCCACTTTTCTCTCCTTGCCTGTGGCATGAGAGGCGTTCACACAGAAAGCAGGAGGAAAGCTAGTTTCTCATTCTCACAATAAGGACATTGGGCAATAAAGGCAGTGATGGTAGGATGGAAAGTGAGGTGAATACACGCCATGGAGTGGTGCACCATTAAAGGAGAGCACCCACTAGAGCTCTTATCAAGGGTTACAATGCAGGTATCATGTAGTCCTTAAGAGGCGGGATACAGCAGGATGCAGAGTGTACAGAGTGTACTATTGTGTGCATTAATGTATTTCAGCACAGCTCGCCTTCCTCTGTCCTCCATCCTTCCATTTGATGGGCTCTAAAAACAACCATAAAGCAAGAATACAGCCAGTTTTTTAACACTCCAACTGTATAAATGTATAAATGCAGTAATGATTATTACATAAACTTGCTCAGTATCATCACACACGTCAAACTTTAACAATATTAAATATATCATTTCCTATTTAAGGTGTAGGTTATTTCTGTTAGTTTGTTGGTATGCGTATTGGATATGACATGAACAAATATTCCCTACTTGAACCAAGGACATTGCGGTTATACTGTATCTGACTTAACCACTGAGCCACCAGACGCCCCTATCAATGATTTTTTTTTTCTAAGGTTTCATCATTCCTCTTCTAGCCAGGAGGAGGAACAAGGAGTAGGTCATGAACTGTTTCCCAATGCCTGGTAGTTCAACTTTGTTTCTCCGAGGGATGACTGGTCTGAGAAGAGAGTTGAACTGTTGGGCTTTAGGAAACAGTTTTTGACCTTCTGCTTGTTAGGTTTGTATCTGACCTGAGCATGACCTGACGCAGCCCTGTGTTATATTACCTTTAGCCAACACAAGGAAAATTCACTTAATAATCCGATCCGCTGCGTTGCGACAGCAGCGACACAAACATAATACCCCCAATATCCAGTTCCCCTCTGGGTTAACAGTGTTAGCTGTGTTGACCCTGTTGTCATTGTTTGCAGTGTTGGTGCTCATTAGCAGCATTTCAGCTCAGCCACCTCCATGTTTGTTTGTGATGTCAGAGGTGCACCCATGTGCAGGCAATCCCGACCCAGACTCTGAATGTCGTATATTGCACCTTTAAGGCCAATACCACATAAATGCAATGTGTGTCTCATACTGTATCTCTCATTCTCTCTCTGCAGTGTTTCCTGTCATGTTCACTATCTAATAGTGGCAAAATGCCATAATAATAATCTTTAAAACATAAACAAAACAGTATGATCAATCCAATCAGTGTATTTGTTAACTAACACTCCCACAAAGCATCAACTCTCCAGAATTTAGTTCACATTACTAGCGGATCAGTATATTTCAACCAAAGTGCTTGTTGAAGAGTGTCTGAAACCATCTCCCACCAAGCCATTTCAATGGCCTAGATCTACCTATTTCTTTAATCTGTTGAAACCAACAATCCAACACTTACACCCACTTTATATGTTAGGTGGGTTTGAAACGTCTCTCTTTAGCTCTTATTTTTTGTTCTTCCATTACTCTCAAGCTAGTTTGACGCGCAGGATGTAGACTGTGCATATACGCCTGCCATTGGACACCTATTTCAGACAGAATTCTCCTTCCCCTTCCACTATCTGTCATCACTATTTTGCAAGGGTATTGATGCAGCATTCTGGGCTTAGCACTGCCCATGACAGTTTTTTCCATAGTGCGGAATTATGATGGGTTCATCCAGACCCTTCTCTGGTGTTGGCTCAGTTTTGGGATCAGTCTGGCTATGCAAAACTGTTTTAGAGCATTCAACCTAGTACAACACCATGAATATCCTCAAGGGAAGAATATTCACCGTTAAGGTGCTGTTACCCCCTTTTTATCAATTATCACCTCTTGACCTGCTCTGCAATGGCAGAGTGGTTGTGATGAACATCATTTGCCTTCAGATGTGGTTGGACGACTTGTTGTAAGAACTATTAGTTTTAAGTATATCCCAATCTATAGATAACACATCATAGTTAAGGTCATTGGTATGTAGATTTTAAAACAAGGAAGTAATGAAAGGCCTGTGAGGATATGTTTCTTTCTGTAAATACTGTATAAACCATAAGATCACACAGAGGTCTAAAGATCTAAGATAAGATACAGAGGTACAAAAAACATAAATATGATTGAAACATTAAAAAACATGTTTTTGTTATATTAGTTTGTGTATTTTAATATTCATTTTTCTGCTGTGTAGTTAATGTTTTTATGTAAAGCACGTTTGATAGTGCTTTACGAACACCACTGACCACTCGGTGAGTTTCATGGCTTTGAAAAAAAACATTTCGGGTGGTTTTAGGACAGGTTCACACATGGCCATAGGCAGCAGTGTTAAGCCAGGCAGGGGAAAGCCAAATTTTCTGAAAAATGAGCAATTGCCACTTTTTTTTGGTCTTAACCACTCTATTTTGTCATTAACAACCCAGAAATAGGGCTCGAAGTACAAAATACTGGACTTCTCCTTTAAATTGTAGCATACTCAGTAAGCCAAGCAGTGTAATTCTGGTAGTGATCTGTCACATTACTATCTTTTAAAAAAAATTGCAGCCTTCCCACCAGATTTATTAGTTATTTATTTATTAGTTTTAAATGCGCGTTCACCCCAAGCACTGTGAGAGTAGGGTGAGGGCTGTGGATCACCCAGACTAACTGGGACATTGTTTCTGTTGCTGTTGAGTCTTTCAAATGTAATTTTTCATTCGGTTGAGCACAACAAAGAAAATGCTATTCAGCCCCACTGTGCTGGGATTTGGACAGAAATCCCAGCAGCGAGTGTTTCAAAACCCTACCTAATACAAACAGAAACGTCTGCATGGCAAGATGCCACAAGGGGTAGCTGAGAAAATGTGTTTTTGTATGTCTGTCTAAGGGATTTAGGTAAATAGAGCGCTTTTAAATGGCAGTAAACCATGCATCATTCTTCCAAGTTCATTCAAAGTCAGACCAGTGGGAGGGTCACCTTCTTGGCAGATTCGTGAACGTTGCACTGTTCCCCAAATGTAGATGCAATATCTGTTATCATCTTTTATTTCTGCTGCATAAAACCAGATTTTATGAATGGAAAATGTCAGTCTGGAAAAGCAGTTTTTTATTCTATGATGACCTCTCAGCATCAAAGACACATGGGGGACAAAGAGGTGGTCTGGATCCATCCACTGTACGTGTGAGACAGGGAAAGATAAAGGGGAGGGAGACATATCATGGGACGAGTGTGAGTGCGTTTGATTGATGGAGTGACTGAAATAATGAGCGAGAAAGGGAGGAGAGGCTGGTCTGTGTTGGAACAGTGAGAGACAAAAAAGACAGAGAGGGAGAGAGTAATGAAGAAAATTGGGGATAATTGAATAGAAGAGCACTTGGGCGCGAAAAAAGAAAGCAGAGAGAGCTAGTGACAGATGGATGGTGAAGAGTCTGTACACAGTGGAAGTACAAAGAGAGGAAGGAGAACGAAGGAGAGGGATCATTCTAACAGCTGAAGTAAGAGAGCGAGAGCACGCCACAGTGGAGAGAGAGTGCATGAATGTGTGTGTCATGGAGAGGAGAGAGTGAGAGAGACGGCTATACTGGGGCATAGAGTAGGTGAAAGAGTGTGTGTGAATGAAAAACAGAAAGAGAGGCTGCACAATACAGTGGCTCAGGCTGGCTCACACCGATGCACATTTAAAGACTAGAAGGCATGAAAATGTGATTTTGAAAGAGAAAAAGCAAATCACTTTTTCTTGTTTTTCCTCATCTATATTTTATCAGCTGGATCTTTTTCTCATTTTCTAATCCTGGCCCCCTTTTTTACTCTCTTTGTGGTTTATGAAGGAGGTCACTGCGGATACAACGAGGAGCAACACAGCCTGAACTGCAGACTAAAAGGTATTTACTTTTTTAAATGTTTTTTTATACTCTCCTTTTGGTAGGAATTGAATAACCTGAATAGTAATTGCTGTGTGTATCTCACAATCAAAGTAATGTGAAGTGTATATGATACAAAAAATATGAAGAATGAGTGATGATAGAAACAATGTGTGCGTGCATTATAAACTGAATATAAAAGACATGCACTTAGAAGTATTGGAAACACAAAGAGGAAATTATCTTAAGCAGCAAGGTGTGTGAGGGTGAGCGTCACAAGCGCTTTACAAAAAGAAGTGGGCGCTGCTGAAATTGTGACAGCAAGAGTGGGGTACGCGTCCTCTCAGGTCTGATTCCCGTGTTTTATGTAGGTGGGCAGGGAGAGCAAAGTGGGACAGAAAAGGAATTACAGCGATCACAGAGCCTTCAAAGAAAAGTGTGTAATAATTGCACATATCGCTCCAAAACAGCTTTAAGACTTATTAGTGAGAGTGCTTTTGCTGTTACTGCATATAAGCTTTATTGGCTTTACAGCACAAGGCAGCTTTAATGAAGGTCATGAAGATGTGTTTTTTTAATGTGAATCATGGACATTAAATTAGAAAAAGACACATTAAAGTGACATTCTAACTAAAAGGATTGCTGCCAGGCATTTTATACTAGACTAGAGACAGTGGGCAGTGATGGTGGAAAAGTTCATTTCTCTAAATGAGCCTTTCATGCTGAATCCAACTCTGTGGCCATAATTGAATCCCTTGTGCCTAGTTAAGACCCTCTTTCATGTAAATTATGCCATGTTCATTATGAATCTGAATTGTACATTGCAGTATTTTACAACCGCTCCCCCACAGTTACAAAGTAGGTTATGACCTGTTGTTGTACAGTGATACATGCACAGAATTAATGGGGGAATAATCAATGCACATAAGGTAGAACTCGGTCTGGGAGTTAGGAGAAAGTAATATTAATACTTGTGCTTATGTAAAACCTGCGTTTATGTAATGCCTGTATAAATACCATCCAGACACTTACAGCATTGTATTACATTTAACAGAATCAAACGAGAGCTCATCAACACCCACAGTTCACACGCCTTTAGCAGCAACTTGTCAAAATCGTTACCTGCTCACAGTATCTGTGGTGTCAGATGGTGGAAAGGTGGAAACCCTCCAAGGACCCCAGAGAACTGACTCTCTCTCTCTCACACACACACACACACACACACACACACACACACACACACACACACACACACACACACCTAAATGCTGTGGTGTGTTCCACTCCAGCTCTGTGCACTTTCATCCTATAGATACAACATAATTGACTTTACAGAGCCTCCTAAGACCTGCCCCGCACGGTGTAATGCACAACAAGCAATACTGGCTTTAAAAGCTTATTTTTGTATTGGCAAAGTACACCTGGGGGAATTCATTTGGAATAGGAAGAAAATAAACGAGGCAATTTAAAGCAGAGTGGGCACACTAAGATTAATGGCTTCCTAAGAAACTCAGAACAATTGATCATAATGGAACAAAGAACGTCGGGTGACGTTATCAGTGGCAGAGAGGGACTGAGTGATTACACGTAATGTGTGGGTAATGCCAAAACAGAGTGTGATTATGAAACATTTGAGTGGAAGATGAAAGAAATACACTGAATTAGCCAGAAAGCTTGATGTGTCTCTGATTCAGAAAAAATTCCACCACCACTGCCTACTTATTTCCACTTCCATCCTGCCCTGCCTCATGCTGTTCTTTCCTGCCCAGTCCTGTCCTCTGCGAGAACAGCAGTCGATACACAGGCCGGTCAGTGTAGCAGATGTGACAATGCTATACGGTCCAGTAATTCCCTGGGGTTCGGTATGGAGAGAGTGTAGGACAAAAGACAGACACGCTGAGAGAATATTTCCAGTGACAGCTCACTGCTGTGGCGGAATACAGTTTGACTCTATTAGCTGCACGCTATTACTGTATCTATGAAGCAGAAATACAAAACCCACAACAAAATGTTTCTTAAATCAGTCCCATGGGAGTATTAAACTGGGCTACAGCTGTATGGAGCTATAAAAATACCCAACACACACATGTGCCCATTCAAACTGCACACACACATATTCATAGGCTTTAACTCAAGGACAAATACTGCAAAATCTTTGCAAAGAAATGTCACAGACCACCTTCTGTCTGACATTTAGAGTGACATCAAATAACCTTGAGAAGTAATTTCATGTTTAAATAAAAATTATCCTCCTCTATGATTTTTAATGAACTTCTAATTGTTATTTGTGGAACTGACAGAGTCTCATTGTTGTGCTCATTAAGATGGAACGAGAGAGAAGAGCTGTTTTCCCCTGACTCTGCAGGCTTTTCATTATTACATACAGAGATTCCCCCCAGGGGAAAGATCTGGAGGATTGCCGTAAGCCACGAAAACAGAAGCCAGCCAAATTGAAACACATCCGCCATTATGAAGAACTGAAATAGCTCTAACTTTACAATTTCTGAACACAACTTCAAGTTCATTCTTGCGCAGATGGCTCAAAGTGCAACAACTGGATTTTAGATGCACTGATTACAGGGACTT
This sequence comes from Epinephelus cyanopodus, assembly GCA_026686955.1. Lineage (NCBI taxonomy): Eukaryota > Metazoa > Chordata > Actinopteri > Perciformes > Serranidae > Epinephelus > Epinephelus cyanopodus. The sequence continues at coordinate 20,512,140 of CM048933.1, read as the reverse complement.
AATCAGGAAACACTACTATGCACCTGGCAGCTTTTAAAAAGGACCCCAGTGAGAGCCTAAAAATGTAAATCTCATGACATGAAAACAAGAGTAATACATCATGTGATGACAGAGATAAAGCACAGCGGGTGATCATATACTGTTAGCTAAAGCCATGTAATGGTCTCACCTCATTAACTTCTCTATTTGCTGATGTCATCCAGCTTCATGGCTGCTGAGCATCCTGTTTCAAGCCAGCAGGGTCAGGTGGCCATGTAGCTGGTAATTTTTGCCTCAATTTAGGGTCGTAATGAGGCAGTGTAGATCTAATTAAAGTGGAGAGCAGGTGTAAAGTGCACATTTAATACCTTCATCACATTTACAGTCTAACATCAAACCTCACTTTATACAGATGCTCTCCAAAAACAGGTGATGGTCCCGTTGGATACCAATACTACATGTATTTGAGGGTTTCTTCCAGTGTTGTAGTCAAGACTACCTAAATCGAGACCATGTCATGACTAAGTCCAAAGTTTATCAAGACTGAGACAAGACAAGGCTTTGTGGAGTTGAGGCCAAGTCAAGACCAGACCAGTCCCACACTGCATGACATACTTACAATAAAATATGAGACCCGCAAACCATAGGCACAGGTATCATGAGAAATGTCTTGATAAAATACTCAAAAGGCATTGCAGAGGTGAATTTTCATGTGCGGGATTTTCCCTCTGTTTTCTATAAGCACACAAATACAAGACTAAGGAGCTGAAATCAACTTAACCATCTTTGTTCAGCACTCCCAGTTAAGTAACATCTTGCGAAATTGTGGGTTTGACCAATCTTGAAATAAAATCCTGAGTCTTCTATGTCAGAGACAAAGTGGTTGAGTCCTAGACTTGGACCTTCAAAAAGTGGTCTTGAGGCAAAGACTGATCTTGAGTACTACAACACTGGTTTCTTCAGGCTTTCTCTTCTCCTTGGTACTAGATAAAAATGTTACTGGTTTAGAAACAAAGCAGTGTAATAGTCGTAAGTATAAAGTTAAGAACAAAGGGTCTTCCTGTCTGTAGAGCTAATTACACCCCATTACATGGTAGGTAGACGAACTGTAATGGGGCCTGACAGGCATAGACATGGTCCTCACTTTGTCAGCCATGTCTAACAGCATTTATTAGTATCTTGTTGACTTTTGTCTCTCAGTGTTACCTTTTATGTCAATGGACGTGCAAGGTAAGTGAAACTGTCACTAGTGGAAACTGTCACTAGTGAAACTGTCACTGTTTGTGGCTGTATATTTGCCATAAAATCCACCCTAAAGCCTGAATCCTGCGCTCATCTCTGTGTGTCTCACTAGTTTGTCTGTGGCCTGCTTTCACTGTATTTGAGGCCTGGGGTCTTCAGTTTGGAGCTCTGGGACAAGTTTAAAAAGTAAAAGCTGCCATTGAACAAGTTACTTGATGCCAGGAATGTAAAGATTTTATGTTTTCCTACAAATGTTTTGACTCTGCATCTGCACTTCCCTCCTTCTTTTGTTGAAACTGAAGGCAACCTGCTGCACAGTTGCCTTTGAAGTCTCTGTTTTCATAACATTTTAATGTACTTTCTGTTATATCATGTATTTAGAGTGAAAGGCAAGTTTTTATTGTATGAAATCATGGGACATGGAATGTGGTGTCATTATTTCATCGCTGAGGGGAATACTTAAGATAACTTAATTAATAAACAAGAACAAGAACATTGTGTCTCATATACTTGCCCACATGGATTAGCTCATTAAACTGCAATAACAATGTCCAATAACAAATGTGAAATAAGCTCTTCTAAGACATTAAGTGTGCGTCATTTATATTAAAATATTAAGAACAAAGGTGCAGATGAAATCACATTCGCACTGTTTGTTGTGCAGAGGTTCTCTTGGAGTTGGCCCCATATGAGGGTGACTTGATTTGGGAATGGGGTTGCAGGAAAATTGTAAAACAGAAATATTTAATAGAGTTGACTCGGCATATCTTCATTTTCTATACCAACCATCCAAAAGTGTGTAAATATAGCACAAATTTGTACTCTACACAAATCCGGCGACTGCTTTATGAGTTCCACCATCCTTCAAGTCACAGTATCCCCTGCTGTCTGCCGATAGGATGTGGATTTTTTTAACAATCTCAGCTATGATGACAAACTTTGCATAAAATGTAGATATTATTGACTGTCTGCCAATAACAGTGAAGTTTCCAATGGTTAACAAAATTAATCCCTACTAAAACAAAGAGCTGCTGGTGTTTCTTTAACAAGTGTGTTAACTTGTGGCTTTAAGCGGAACACGTTTGTAGTTGCTTGTAGTAACTTAAGTAAATGGTTGCTGTAGATAAACAGATGAGTATGTACATAAAAGTAAAACTGAAGGCTTTTATGAGAACATCTGCATGTTCTTTTTGCTGCCATCACCACAAGCAACCCCTACGCATTCGACTGAGCATCACCAGTCAGTTAACACTAAAACACTGAACCGAAACACCAAACGACATTGTACATTTTCTGTTTGTGATGCCAATCCAATGATGACCCCTAGACAGTAAGATTAGCCCAGTTACATCAGCTGTGTTAGCTGAGCAGTCTTAACTTAGCTGAGGTTACTTTTTTCCCAATCAGTTTAAGTTTGGCACTACTGTTGCAGAGATTCTTCCCGTCCAACCATCCATTCAATTTTTGTAGCTGCTTATCCTCATAAGAGTCATGGTGGGGGGTGGATCCGATCCCAGCTGACATTGGACGAGACATGGGATACACCCTGGACAGGACTATTGCAAACACATAGAGACAACCATTCATGCTTACATTTACACCTATGGGAAATTTAAAGACTCATGCTAACACAGGGAGAACATGCAAACAGAAGGGCCCAGCCAGCTTGTGGGTTTGAACCTGGAACCGTTGCTGTGAGGCATCAGTACTAACCCTGCGTCACTGTGCTGCCTGCAGGTTCATCTGATGTTTTAAAAATTATGGTTACGTTGAAAGTTTATTGTTCCCTTCTGAGGATGGCTTGCGCTCACACGTGGGATTTTAGGGAGATACCAATGCAGTAATGGCGTCTTGTTTGCTTCTGGTGCTTCCCCAGATTTGTCTGTTACTTAAATTCACATAACTTTGGTTCATGAAAATGTGTGGGCCTGAAAATGGGGTCATGGGCTCGAAAAGTAAAGTTAAGAAACCCTTATTGAGGGATTTCTGTTGTGTAGTAGGACACAGAAGCTTTAGCTACTGTATCAAACAATGTTTACGGGAAGGGGGAAGTCGCAAAAATAACAGGGATGTTCACTCCTAAATCTGTGCTGCATTGAGGTCTCCCAGTCCATCCAGCCAAGTTTAGCCCAAGCAAGGCCCTCGGCGCACGCTCCACCTGACCCAATTATATCCAGTCTGAGGGGAAAGATAGCCCACTTTGATCTACACGAGACCGCCAGCCAAGCTCAAGCTGACTGGTCTGGCACTTAATGCTACTTTCTGCAAGACATTTTTCCAGGACAGATGTGTTTGAGTGCTGCTTAAAGAGTCAAACTGTGTGTGCGATCACACAGTATGTGTGAAGGCACATGCACACGTGCTTGGAACATCAGGTGAGCGGCGTGTAACCTATGAAGTGGCCCCTTTTTCTTAAAAAAGATCGTCCTTGGCGAGGTGGAGATGGGGAGGATGGAGCTGGAACACAGATCAAAGGAGCAGGATGTTTATTGTGAAATGGAGAGCTGGGAGTAATTATTTTTAATCATCCACTTAATTACTGATTAGCAGGGTTATCATTTTTTGCTTGATTAACATCAGATATGCAATTGACTAACAGGCGTCTGTTTGTGTTGGATAGGAGAATTACTCCCCCCACTGAGGGAAATGCCAGAATCGTTGGGTGTATAGAGGATGAATGCATTGCTGGTGTTGTTATCTGCGTGTAAAATTAATGAAGGGTGCCATGATTGTCAGTTAAGCATTTGCATTTCATCAGATTTTATCAAGCACGGATTTAATTACCACTTGAAAATGCCAAGCCCTGTCACTGCAACAGGAAGGCATACAAATCAGTTAAATTCCCCAATACATATTATTTTTTAAAAATGTTTTAGAGATATTAAAACTTGAAGGATTTGTCCACTTTGGAGTGAACTTTAATGAGTGTTGATGCTATACACAGCACCCATTTATCATACCCCAGCTTAGCCCTTCCCCCTTAAATTCCTACGTCAGAGCACCACCCCCAGACCTGATGGCTAGTGATGCACCATTCATATAAAAACCAAGTGCCCTCTCCCCCCCAGTTTAGTGACTCACCCCATCCATCCTGTGTTGGAGTAGGCCTAGAGTGTTCTTGATGGTTCCTCGTCAATGGCTATGTGAAAGAGGCTGAAGGGTGGAGACCCAGTGAAAGAGAGGGATATAGAGGACAGAACTTGGCCGCTCCACTTTTGCAGGACGTAAAAGTGGGACAATCTGTTCCTTGGATGATCTCCAATTCTACTTTCCGGGGACCGATACACTGAAAATATATCTATACACATGCTCTGTCCTACATAGGGAGAGAGTGAGTGAGTGAGAGGTAGAGGGAGAGAGATTGATAAAAAAGAGAAAATATTAGTACGAGTTGAACTGACTGTCCGTAAGGTCTTTATAGTACATTGTGCTGGGACTGGATATTAATTTAAGACTGGCCAAAAGAAGAGGAGAAGCCCCTGCAGCACACAGGCAACCCTGTCTACAGCGAACACATAGATAATATATGTAGTGACAGTGAAATATTTTAACAGAAGATAATTCATATTGTAATTTATGATTTAAAAGGCAGTAAAAAAGGATATGACAGATCCAACATTATTTTTCATTGTGCATAATTGGCATTGCAGTAAACTTGAGTTTGACTTATTAGCCAAAACATGCATAATGCTTTGTTTATACAGAACCCCAAGGACTTAAGCAACCAAATGAGCCTCAAAGTCATTATTGCATCTTTGCTGCGCTTTGCAAAAAGTAAGATGTAGAGAAAAGGCAAAGACGAATAGAGAGGAGAGAAATCAGTGACCTCTTGCTGCAAATCTTTCCATCCATATATCTCAGCTTTCCAGGTGCTCAAGCAGGGTATCCATCTCTGTCCTCGTTATCATGATTAATCAGTTCCTGATTCTTCCTGTTACTCTCACTCCATTTCCTTGCTTTCTATGGGCTCATGTTGGCCCAGATCTATCGAAATCCTCTCTCTGACTCTCCACATGGCTTCTAATCATCAGAAGTCAAGCTGCTCTCTTGGTCTCCCATGGGCAGACCCACTCGCCAACTTCTGAAATCTTCAGATGTCCCTTTTTTCCACTCATACATTGCATGACTGTTGAATTTTTATCCAGGTTTTGAGATAGGGGCTCATAAGATCAAGAATAAAGCAATCTTATGACAAAATTACATACAGTCTGTGTGTACACATTAAAGGATGGGTTCACATTTTTTTTAAGTTTGTCATAAAACATTCAAGTGCCAGTATAAGCATTTATTAGCCTTCGTGCCAGCGATAGCTGCAGCTGGGGGCATTATGTTTTCAGGTTATCCGTCAGTCTGTCCATTTGTACACACTGTCTGTCCAGTCCATTCTCGTGAATGTGATATGTCAAGAACACCTTGAACGAATTTCATCAAATTTGGCACAAACGTCCATTTGGACTCAAAGCTGTACTAAGTAGATTTTTGTGGTCATAGGTCAAAGGTCAAGGTCACTGTGACCTTGTCTGTCTCATTTTTGTGAACGTGTTATCTCAAGAACACCGTGAGGGAATTGAATCAAATTTGGCACAAATGTCCACCTGGACGGAGGAGTAAACTGAGCTCATTGTGACCTCACAAAACATGGTTTTGGTTGTAACTCTAATAAAATCTAATAATTTGGTAATCATGACAAAACTTCACACAAATGTCTAATAGGATAAAATGATGAAGTGATGACATTTTAACCTCTTTAACTCCGTTCAGACGCCGGCGTCCGCGCTCCTCCCTCCTGTGTTAAATGGGATCTCACAGGCGCACTACGTCATCAAACCATGTGATGCTTGGTATCACCGGATTCAGTAAGCTCTCGGCTTCCTGAATCCGGCATCATTTTTCTTTTATTCCTTATGGTTTTTGCACCAGAGCAGCCTAAATACACGAAGTCCAAAATCGCGATGAGTGGTGACAAGCCATGTCATGTCGTTTTTCGAGGGGGAAAGTTAAAGGATTACTCGCGATCTCATGCCGAGCCGTCAGTGGACACGGACTTGTTTATAAAAGGTAAGAGTCTCACTCTTACCACTATTTTCGGCTGAGATATACCACCTAGAAAGTAGGATCACAACTTTCACGTTTTATGGTGTTTCTGTCATAAACAATATCAGCTATCATAAGCACGCCTGATTTCAATAAGGTATGATGTTTGAAGCTGGCTGAGTGTTGTTTGATCACTGATAGTACTGTTTTGAAGCGGAGTGAGCGCTCTGTCATGTGGAGCTCCGCCTGGATCTTTTCATGGAAAAACACTGTAGAATGGTCATACTTTGAGCAATCTTTTTCAAACTTGAAACAAATGTTCATTGATAGTGTGCCTACAGCCCCACTGTCATTTACCTGCTCAGATGAAGCCACAGGCAAAATCTTCAACTTTTTAGTGACTGCAGAGGCCCATTACTCTGTCTCTGTATCACCTAGAGTGTTTCTAACACTTTCACAAGAAACTTCAGAGAGTTTGCTTTCTTGAAAGACCTCATGCATGCATGTAGTCAGAGTGGTACAGAAGCTACAGTCATTCTAATTTGGGTATGTCATTTTAGGCGTTTTTGCTACAAAATGGGGGTGGAGTGCAAGAGGCTAAATCCAGAAGGTCAAAGGTCAGCTTCACTGTGACATCATAATATTCTGCATTATACACCTTTCTTATCATTACTGAACGTCATATCTCAGGACCAGAAGGGGAGACATTTGGTCAGATACTGAATTGGTGACACTAATCTTAAAACTGTGCTGATTGTATAGAGCTTTTGTGCTGCCGGGGGCAAGATGTATGTAAAGCATCCATGTTTTCACAGACATGAATGTAAACTGTAAGAGAACTTGCCTGGTGCACAGAGACATACAACTGCAGGGTGGTAATTCTAGTTTTGGTCTCTATAATCATTCCCTTTCATTTCTCCTTCATAGTGGCCATTAAGAGGTCCCTTACTAATGCACTTTGATGTACTGTAAGCGAAGGGATACAACATCCAGTCTTCACTCTGCAGCTCAACAAGAAAACACTGTGATACAATAAGCATCGTGAGGCTTTCATAATCCAAGGATTATTAAATTTATAAAATCTTAAATTACTGCTAAATCCATTGCATCACACGTTTGTAGACTGACATTAGTAAATTGCGGCCGTAGACAAGCGCACTGTGCTCGGATTTTTGTCACACAGCAGCTTAAACTACTGGACTTTGAGATGTGTCACAGTTATAGCCATGTAAATAAAGCTGCTGAGGTGTGAGCAACACATTTGACTCTTGAACTTGCACTTGCACACCACAGTTTAGTGGTTGCGTTCTGGCTGTTATCTGTCGCGATGGCCTGCATTTTCTGCAGAGCTGCTCCATAGTCTTGGAATTAGCTACTACAGAAAAATAAGTAATTTACCTGTAGTGCTTTTTATCAGTCTACATTTTTTGGTGTGAGTTGCCGGTGCTGGAGACCTCTGACTTCTCTCAAACATAATGGAACTAGATGGCACTTGTGGTGCTCAAAGCAATAAAAAAATACATTTGAAAAACTCAACAACAATGTTTCTTTCAAGAAATCACGACGTGGTTGCTCTAGACAGTCCACAGTATAATGCCATCTACTTCCATTATATTTGAGAGAAGGCAGACATCTCTACAGCTGATATCTCCAACACTCGGCAACTCACACCAAAACAATTGATTTTGATTTTGGTGTGAACTGTCACTTTAAATCATGTTGTGTGTTCCTGCCTTAAGTAAAGTCCTTGCTGACAACCATACTCAAGAGGTTCAGAGTGCCCTGACCATTTTCCTCTGACCTCAGAATGTAAGAGCAAAACACGGCCAGTAAATCATTTTGAAAACAGTTTAAGTGAGTGCCTGAAAAAATATGAGCTTGAATGTAAGACAGTGAAAAATGAGTTTTCTGCTTCTGATATAAGATGCAAAAAGAGTGTTTCTGTCAGGAGAGTGAAATTCATTCCTCTCTACCCCGTTCTCCCAAGAGAAAGAAAAGTCAAGAATAGTTGGAGGGCTGATGGCCAGCACAGGGACAGGGGAGCCAAACAGCTGGCAAAAAGGAACTGACTAAGTCTGAGCTATTGTCATGGCAGAGCGTAGGAGTTGAGTGACATGGCGGGGAAGGCAAAGACGAGACGACTTGTGACGTCCATAATGAGTTGTACAGGCTGAGGAGGGCGTTTCAGGAGGTGTGATTGGAGTTGCCACAGTTAGAATGTGACATCAAATAGCACTTCATTTTAAACATAACAAGATTTATCCTTTCATCCTGTTTTTATCCCCATGTTACTGTAGATTTTGGCTCAGTTCTCCGCTCGCTGTCTCATTCCTCTTCCAGTCACGGCTGTCCTCTCACCCCCCTTTTTTCTCTCAATCTGATTACTCTGCTTTATGCAAACTACAACTCTCTCCGTCTTTCTCTCTTGTGTATTCCCCTTTCGCTTTTACATCCCAATTATTAGGCTCCCGTCTACTCTCAGTCTCCTTCTAGTTCCTTATCTTGCTTAGTGCAGACTCAATGTTGTTCAATATTTGATGAGACTTTGTTCATAAATCAACCTCCTCTATTCCCTTCTGGTGCACTTGAATGATAGTGTTAATCTCCAAAGCTTGTTAGCTTTTGATTAGAGAGGTATTTGGGCTTAAAGGTGATACATAAATTTTAAACATGTAAATCATACATACAGCAATGGCCAGTGGTTTGTCTTGTAGTGTGCTAATACTGACAAATACAGGCCATTGGTAACAGCTAAACTCTCTTATGGCTATTGAAAGACACTGAGACCCTTAAATTTAATGCCAGCACTAGAATACCTTAATGAAAAAAGTTGTATATGTGCCAGCCACACACTTTCTCCAAAACATTTGTTTATTCATTTATAACATCATGTTCCCCTAATGCGTCGTTAGTGGTTAGATACTTTTTTCTCAAGCGGTTATAATTTTTTCTCAGACCATCCTTCAGTTTTCTCCTCTTCCCGTCCTCTCTGGCTTACTTGCACTGACAGACATTGTGTTTGTGTTGAAGTGGCCCACCCTGTCACTCTCAGAGCATCTTGGGGAATCGACCACGGCCAGGCCTCTTCTCTCTGTGGTATCGCTCTTTCGTCCAGAAATGCTCAACTAGCAGACTTCCTTTTGGCCAGTGAGACATAAACAGACCAGGCTTGGATTATTTTGCATACATCCGGTCAGTCATCCAAACACTGGTGACTTTATAACTATGGCATTTAAAATATTGCCTTGAAAGTTACAGGAACTCTCAGTTGTATTGTTCCATTGCATTAAACAAACCGTAATAGTGCAAAGCAGCTGGACTTCGTGAGGTTTTGAAGATATGCTGACTAACTTTTTGGTCAGTCTCTCTTTATTTCTTCATATTTTCTACAAGGTCTAAATATTGATTCAGTTTGCACAGATTAAACAGAACTAGTTCGCCCTCATAGTTCACAATATGATTTCCACAGTGCCAAAAAAAGAGCTAGTTTACATTCATGTCACCCATTTTTAAACTAACTCTTGTGACCATCATTCACTCTCAGATATTTCTCAAGACTGGTTGGGTCCTTCAACTTCATGTGTTTCAAATTCATTGCTGATGTGGCTGACCTTCAGGCTTGCTTTTTCAGACTCAGTGGGCACAATTTGCATATAAATGTGAGATTTTTTTCATTGGAGTCTGTACTGATTTGTTTACAGAAGTCCTTCAAATATCCATATAAATTGGCCTCAGTGATACTGGTACCTGCATTAGCTGAAATGCCATTAGCATTAGCCATGCTGGTGGTGTGTTGTGTCATCGCGTAGGTAGCCGTAAATCCTCGGGTGCTGCAAAACGAGCATTGTTAACAGTTGCTAAAGTAAACAGCACTAATGTTCAAGTTCATAAGTTGCAAACTAAAGCATTCAGTTGACAGTTCACCAAAATATGAGCATGTTCAATAAATACGTTTATTTAAGGCTTATTTATGGTTTTGCGCACGACACTTTTGAAGAGTGCTGCTCAACAGAAATGAAAGAGCAGCGTGACATTTTCAAATTATGACTCAGTCGTCTCCATGGTAGCCAGAGACCCCCCATTTTTAAGGACCAAGTCTGTTTCTTTCACGTTTAGTCAAGCATAGTCTGCACAAGCAGCTGTTTAAAATCACAGAAATATCCTGCTGTTTATGTGTTTTTAACTTATTAAACATGTATTTCTATCAGTCAACCCCAAGTCTGTCTGTCTGTGAGTGCCAGATTGTCCTCACTTGCTAAGGTGGGCTGAGAAGTAAAATCAGTAAATCAGTAAATACAGTGGCTGACATGAAACCTATTTTTGTTCAGTGAATATCTGCTGTCAGTCAGCCTGGTGAAGGCAGTATGTCTGGCTGCTGTCCTCCCAGCTCCTGTAGAACTGCTGCTGACAGACAGCTGCTTCTGTGGACAGAGAAGCAGTGTGGATTGTACACTACTATCGCGATGGGGACGATAGCACCATTACTAGTCACAATGTGTGATAAAATATGAGGTCGTCCGTGACATAATAAAATTCTCCAGGTGTGCGACATGTCGAAAATTTGTCATTTCTGTCGAGCGACGCTCATAAGTATTGAGCGCCGAACCATAAATAAGGCTTTAGCGTGTTCATGCACAACACTTAAACCCAGAACCTAAAATTAATGATATCGTCATTCAAGTGGTTCTCAACCTGATGGTCAAGACCCCTACGTGGGGTCAAAATAAATCAAGGGGGGTTGCAAGGAATGAAGAAAACGTATTTCTGCAACCAGAGATTAACTCATGTTTTCAGACTTTTCTTAGTGCATTGCTTATTTATGAACTGTGAACAGATTGCAGGGGGTCGCAAACCGAAAAGGTTGTCATAACCCATAACCAAAATTTGGAGCCTCATTTTAATGCCTAACCTTACTTACCTTAGGTTTTTTAAGGATACTTGGTCTTCACAAAGGAGAGCAAAGGCATTGCAGACACACATTAAACTGTACAGCAATCAGAGTAGTCCTCTTGTTACAGTATTTTGAATATGGATATATTATATGACCTCTTCATCGAATGTTTCTGTTGATCTCTGGCTATTGACCAGCTTCATCTCTACATATTATTTATGTCAATTACAGGCCACTGTAAGCTGTGCCAGACACCTGTCGATGTCCTTGGTCACCAATAGAGGTTGATAAGTCAAAAGTCATAGATCACTTAAGGCCCCGTTAACCTTCATCAGCACCATGTTCTCTACATATTTTACTAAAAACAGATTGACTCTGCATGTTGGTAATCTGTGACTGAATGAGTTTAGATCTGTGTCCTAATTTCATCTGAAATTTTATTGAGTTCCATCTGTCCTGATACCCATCTATTTCAGACTCCCAACTCATATGATATTCAGAGCACCAAACTACCAATGAGAGAGTGGGAGATTCCCTGCGTCATTCACCATCATTAAGGCGGCTGTTGGCAATGGTCCAGATCTGCATGATGGCAAAGCCCCTGTAGCCAGACTTCACCACAGAAAAACCAGGACAGACATATGGAGGCGCCAGTATGCCAAATCTGAAACACACTGAAGCAATGAAACAATCTTAAAGCAAAAATCCACCCTAAGACGCTTTTGAAAGTAGCTGGTAGTTGGTGAAGCAATTTGTATTTGTGGGTCCATTTTATTGTTTGATAATACTTTCCTCTCCTCACAGACAATTGGCCAAATGCAGAAGACCTGACATCATGTCTGTCATTACATGATAATTACGTTGACTGCGAAATTTTGTGGCTGGAAATACTTAGGCTATCTAAATCTTAAAGTGATGACTTGATGTCAGTCCCCCTGATTTAATGAAATGGGTAGTTTGGATTTTTTGAAGTGGGGTTGTATTAGGTACTAGTACATGTATTGTCAGTGTGTTACCTACCTGTTTGGAGAAGCAGACAGGAGTATTTGAATGTTTTCAATATTTTTACCTTGACATCAGTCAGCCCTCTCCGACAGAAAACTGAAGCCATTATAGTACTCTCTTTAAATCCACCATATAGGCTACTGCTGATTAAAAACAGTATTATTACCCGACAGAATACAGGAGTTGCTGGTCTACTGCTGCCTAGATTGATTAGTTTGTGTTATGTTCTCTTAAATGGTTCATTCGGATTCACCAGTAACACAAACAATCTAACCAATAGAGGCAGTGGCAGACCAGCAACCCCAGTGTCCTATGAGGTAAAATTACTGTTTTGGTTAAAGGAGTGTGGTGGATTTGAAGAGTGACACAACAACTTCAGTTCCCTGAGGAGAAGGGCTGCCTGACAGCAAGATTATGCAGGGAAAATATTGTAGATAAAGCGTATACTTAAACTGATATAAATTTTTTGTGAGGCCAAGGTCTTTTCAAACTGAGGACACGCTGACCATGTACTAGGTAATACACTGACAATAGATAAGTGCCCCATACAACCCCACTTTAAAAAAAATCAGAACTATCTCTTTGAGGAGCATAACTGTCAGTTTTCTCTGCTGGAAAAACTCCTGCACATTTACTGTGTACTTTAAATTAAATTGAATTTGGCATATTCTTGAACTGTGTTGACATCTGCATATGGTGAATACCAGTATTCGCTGTTGTGACTTTATAGAAGTGGGTTCACAGAGTTATCTGAATACCTTTGCAGAGTACAGGCCCCTTAAATCTGGAACGCGGACCAATGTGAAGTTATCCAGATAATGTGCTTCATGGAACAAGCTCCCTGGTCTGTTAATTTAATGGCATCCAGGCAGGAGAAAAGGGTTAGAAGATGAAGAAACAGAGCGTAGCAGATGCGACAAGCAAGCTTCTCAAAGCAATAAATAAACCTGTTGGTGTTAGAGTTAATAGATGTAAACTGAACATATGGCCCCAAATGATTTACAGACATTGTATGTAATCAAACAGTTCTCACCAATCGCAGGTGACGATGTGTTGGAGGGTATAAAAAAAATCACTGTAGCATGTGTGAAATATTGTGAGGTTCACCTGGCCACAGGCTTTCTACACAACAACGATCAATGCACATTCCCTACGTTTTTTTATTGCAAAGCCATGACCTTGCTTGTGCAAGTAAACCAATTTGTATTTGAGTATACTGCCAGCCGCCTTGTTCTAATTATGGCTGTTACAGCTGCACAAAACTTTGTGCAACAAGTCAATTGTGTCAGGAGCTTGTCACAAAGTATTAAGGGAAGAGTATCACATCACTGAACCATGTCGACATGATCAAGGCAGGTGAAAGGACAGTGAGTACTCTGAGAGGTCAATCACAGCACCTCATTTAAAAATCACACCAGCATCATAATGAGCATCCCAACGGTGTATAATAGTGTATCTGAGGGTGGAATTTTCCTTTAAGCAGCTCACATTTAGCTGTTAGCCCTGGGTTGTGCCAGACATAAGTTGGCGCCATTACCACAAAGTAGCAATGATCTTGACCTCATGTGAAGCTAAATTTCATAACCAACTCACTCTCTTTTGCAAAGAACCTGTGATGCAAATTCACAGAGTTTATATATAGCCTGTCTTTCATCAGCCTGCTATTCCCCGATGCATTCCCAGTGGCTAAATGGAAAATGTGGACCAGCTGTGTGCTCATTCACACATGTGGACTTATTAGCATTGCCGGTGGCTAGTTTTTTCTATGATTGCACGTGTCTTTTTTACATACTTTCTAATTTTGCTAAGTTCTCTTTATCAGTGTAATGACAAGAGTTAAATGACCAACGTTTACTCCCTTCTCTGCCTGTTTCCCACAGCATGTTTCTAAGGATGAAGCCAGTCTCATGGGATAGCCATGTTTTGTCCCCATGACAGCTATGTCACTCAGCCCTCTCTGCAGTGACCCCCTGCACAGCAAAGGATGCTGGGAAATAACGAGCACTTTTATCCCGGTCAGGATGACAAAGATGGGGAGGATGAGGAGGAGGAAGGAGCAGGGAAGCGAAAACAGAGAAGGAGAGGATGGACCTGACACAGAGAATGGAGGGTTAGAGGGTCCGGAGGAGAAGGAAATGACGGGAGGACGACAATCCTGGGAAGGGAAAGGTGGCGAGGTGGTAAAACCAGCAGCCATTGTGGTCGGAGACAGAGAGCAGATCGACCGCTGAGGCCGGGCAACCTGGGTAACCGGGGTATCCCATATATGTCCAATCAAGCCCTGCTACATCATCAACCAGCCAATAAGCAACAGCATCATCTCATTTCAGCCAATCAGCAGCCTCATCACGCAGGCCTGACTGCACTGCAGAAGAGACGAGCCCTCATGGAGCGCAGCATGACCACAGTGGCTCCAATGGAGGACACTTACCTGACCATGATGGTATTCCGCATTGGAATTCCCGACATCAAACAAACAGTAAGTGTACATTGTCATCACAAACATGACGGCCAAACACTACAAAGATTTCACGAAACAAAGTCACCATCACATCAAACAATCTCAGGTTCCTCTGGACCCCTCATTTGAAACTTATTTAATCAAATCCCAAAGATTCAGTGAAGTCGAGGCAGACAAAGAAGTAATGTAGCAAAGGTTAGTTCCCTATATATAACATTTGTGAGAAAAGTAAATAGAAAATCTTAAAGAATGAACTATCAAGCTCAATCAAAACAAAACATTTGAAAGTCTGGTTATCTATATAAAAACATCTCCCTTGCAAACAGGGCACTGACTGGAGGTCTTTCCAAAAGAGGAAGTAGTTCAAGCCAATTCTCTCCGGTATTACTGCCTCGGAGAGAGGGGGAGAGAGAGAGCTTTAAAATGGAAACACAACTTTTCAACTCCTCCCCCTAGTGTGTCCAAGTGGTATTATTGTTGGCGCCACTGTCACAAAGACAACCGGATTGCTATCTGATTTTTCTCAGAGCCTAGCAACTGCAACAGTTTAGAGTTTCCTACCCTCCACCACTTCCTCTACTGCTGATAATGACTGCAAATAACTTATATTAGTAGTCTTTGGTAACTGGGGATAGCTACCGATAGCTACCAGGAAAAACAACTGGGCTATCCCTGTCCTTTTTCGGTTGGGCCATGGTTGACCCACCTATTGTGTGCTTTAAGTCAAGCCTTCATTTTCTTGGGAGATCGTAAAGCTTTGATTCTCTGCCCCAATCTGACTGAGCCCGACCTGTCCCGTTGGGTTCGAGCCAGGCCAGGCTGTAATTTCTCAAAATTCCCCCAGGCTTGCCCCAGTTGCCCCAATTTCCCAGTGTTTTTCCTTTTTGTGTGTGTGTTTTTTCTCAAAATGCAGACCTTATAGTCTGTGTAACTTCATGAATAGTTAATGGGTTGTGTTGCCATAAGCCCATCCCAACTCCTGCATCTCATTAATGAGGAGAAATGTTAAACACTCTATTTACAGCAATATATATAGCATTTGATAGTTTTTGGGCTGTGCTGAACAGTCGATAGGTGAAGGCACATGTTGGAGATTTTGTCACAAATGTTTTTACCGCACTGAAAAGACCTAAAGTTCCTGTGTATAGGATTTAGGGGCTTCTACTGGCAGAAATGGTATATAATAATTATAGCTAAGTTTTTGTTGTCTAAGAATGAGCTGTTTATATCTTCATACGGAGCAAGTCCTCCTCCACGAACTCCATCATGTTGTCTCTGTAGAAGTCCAGAATGGACAAACCAAACACAGGCTCCATTCCCAGAATAGCCCTATTTGCATTGGCCATGATTGGCTCACACAAGAGTTTCAGTTGGTTGCAATCTGCAACCTCACCACTAGATGCCACTAAATCCTATACAACAGAATGTTCTAGCTAGTTATTAATGTTTTTAATAGAACTTTTGTTGTTTTCATTTACAGTGGAAATTTAGGTTTTTATTCTGGCTTGGAAAGAAAGGGTTAATGCTGGTTGGCCCTGTGTTTTTTAGACCCGATCATAGCTCTAGGTGGCAGACAGAATTGCATAGTAAAAGTGAGGCTCATAGGGAACCAATCTAAATGCAAATGGTGTCATTTTTCTGAAGTCATTACATTGTGCATTCATTTACTTCAGAATGATAAGTTAAAGCAAAAACATGTCTATTATCAAATTTCATTCGACAAACAGAATTTTTAAAAGAAAAAGTAAGAACAGCTCAGGCTACTTTACAGTGTTAAGGCAGTGATGCATTTGGCTTATGTAAGCTTTCCATATTCTGATTTTGTGCAAGCACGAACTGAACTTAACTTTTTTCATTACACATTTTCAAATAATTTTGCTGCAGTGTTAACTCTACATCTGTTTCAAATTAGTTGCAGAGAAGAACCCATGGGTACTTGATGCATACATTTTTTATCTTATGTTTTTTTACATTAGCCAAATAGTGTGCACAAACGTACAAGCACATCTCTTATTTCAAAGCATTTTTATTTCAGTCATCCCACAAGCCCAGGCATGAATCCCAAAAGGAAGTAGGAAAAAAACACAGCTTGACTTGTGTTGAACAACCTGCGAGGGCCGACATATTCAGTCAACAACACCATGTAAGCATCTGCCTTGGGTCAGGCATGGTCATAATTAGTTTTCAAAACTGAAGTCAGTATCAATTCACACTTAGCTCTCTGCCGTACAGTGGCGGCAGGTGAGAATTGGCCAGCCCACACACACCATGTACAGGTGAGAATGGGTGCCCCACTGTAACCCCTCCCCCAATCTCCCTTTCTCCATTTCCAACTCCCTGAACATGCCGACTGTTCTACATGTCAGCTAATCTGCCCTCAATATAACGGTAATTGCTAATTATCTAATAGGTTTTAATGAGTTTGGGGAGAGCTGGGGAAGTGAGTGACGCTGGAAAGGAAGGAGTATGTGGAAGGCATCTGTTTGCTCTTAGGTCTCAGTCAGCCACAGGCATCATATTCAGCTCTGACAAACACTAGGCACCCCAGACCTCGCAGCTGAAATAATATTGAGCTGAATTAGGAGAGATGAGCAGAGAGAGTGAGCATTAGGAGCTAGTTAAAGAGAGTGAGGGGAGTAAATGAACGCTATGAAGAGAGAGGCGGGGAATGAATAAGCAAAGAGGAGGCTATATACATTTACAAAAACCGTAATACTGCACAGGGAAGGTCCAAATAACTCTCCTGAGTGGGGACCAGTACTGCTGAAAAGATCTCAGAAAATCCTTGTTTATCTAAAACTGAACAACGGGGAAAGAAGTGTCAGTGTAATATACAGTGTACATTACATTAGGCTTCTCTCCGAGGGATTAGCCACTTGATCTCTCTTTAGTTCACACACACACACACAGACTCAGTAGAAATATATGCACAACGCTGCACAATTACACTCGCAACGCACAGACACACACACATATACTTCACAGCTCACTTATATGTGTGCGCATACACACACGCACATCCTTATCATGTGGTTTACCTCCCAGGGACCACCAAGACATTGCTACGGCAACGGGTGCCTGCCTTCACTAATGAACTGGTTGCCATGCCAATAGAGTTGGCTACACTATCAAATAGTGCAACCTAGTGGTGGGGGGGCTGGAGGAGGGGCAGAGGGGACGTGGAAGTGTGCTGAGCTGTGCAATTTTACTTACAGTTCTCTGAAATGGAACAATAGCATGGATGCATACATCTCATTCAGACCTCTCAGCCCAGTTGTTAAAGCCCTGCTCGCGGTCAGCTCTGTCCTCAGGCTCCAGACTTTAATAAGAAAAGGACAAAAAGGATGGTCTTTCTGTGGAAATGCAAGGAAATGTAATAATATGAAGGAACCGGCAGTGCACAAATCACCGTGAAATCTAGTTAGGCATACGCACATACACATGATGCATCCAAGGTGTTTTTTTCGTTGAGGCCAGGGAGCCTCTGGTGTATCACACACAGACATAGTAAGAGGCAAAGGAGCTTTTCTCCCAAGCTACTTTGTTTTTTCTCATCTGCATTGTGGTGCAAATCTGACATTACTCATGCAGGGATTAAAAAAAAAAAACAGGCAAATATTTATAGTATAGAATATTTCCATCATCTTTAAAGGTTAAGAGAAAAAGTGGTACGAAAGTAAACAGCCCTGAATATCCTGATAGCGCTGATAAGGACAACATAAGACATCTTATTTCCATGAATGTGGCAGATGATTAATTATTTAAAATTATTGCATTCATATTCTGCACACACCACATTCTCATGCAATCATCATTCACCAACCCATCTTAAAACCGTAACGCTGCCTTATCAGTCTATAATAATAAAATGCCTTTGGCCAGCTGTTGAACTAAACTGATTAGATGTTGCTGAAATTGTTTGTATTAATATAGTTGTGTTCAGGTTTACACATGCAAACAGTACCATTAAATTAGTTGCTGTTTTAATGATATTGACTTTTCTCAGAAACAGAGACGGGCACAAATGATCTTGTTTCATGAGAAAAAACAGAAGTAGACTAAGGTCAGAGCAACAAAAATTAATGAAGGCTAAAGCTTCTAATATGAAGCCTCGCACTTCATACTATTCAAGTTGTTTACGTAAAGGGAAACACGACCTAACTTCAGAATTCCAATATGTTATTTCCATGGCCAAGGAAAGTTCAATCAATATTTGTGAACATGAGCTACTCTCTCAAAGAAACCGGAGAAGTAAGCCTCAAACTTGTGATGTCACCAAGTATAAAGTCTGGAGCTGCTCTATTGACAATTAACAGCAGCCAGATTTTGTGGATCCAAAAAATGTTTTGTTTTTTTTTTTCTTCTTTTTTTTCGCCCAAATGAGCTTTATTCTAGTGTAGTGTTCACAGGTCAGAACATATACCCATACACTCAGAACATTCCTCTGGGTGCTCTCTGTGTCAAATATAAAGTCATCCATTTATGCATCTGTTATCATGATTGTTCTTTTTTCTCCCTTAAGTTTTTTATACTGTGTAAAATACAACTTTAAATACGGTTTGATACAGTTACAAAATCCCATTCCACAAGTTACCCATATTTACTACATCTTTACAAATTCATAATATGATATATTAAAGCATGAATTCAATGATAAATATGATAAATGATTTATATTACACACACAAAGAACAGAAAAAATATATAATTATATATTTTTCTAAGGAAATTATAAGGGAGGTATCTGTACGTATGAAACTTATCTGTTCTTTTCTACGTGAACAGCCAAATAATGTAGAAGAACTATTTTTTTCCTCAGGTCACATATTACCGATGTATGAACCTGTCAGCAGCTTTTAATGCTGTAGCTGGTTGATGTCAAGCAAGTACTGTTTATTCTGTAGCTGTGTTATTTTTCAGATTAGCTGACAACTTCAGGCACCTTGTAGCTGGGTTTGCTGCCATGTTAGCCTTCTGCCTCTTAATGGTGTGTAACCGTGAGCATGGTTACAAAAAACATTATTTGTATTTTAACTTTTACAGGGTTGAGCTGGCCCTTTAATTGATCTGTGGCACCTTACTGCCTAAAAATGGCTAGCATTCAATTGAACTTTATTTCAGACAAGGTTCATATCAGTGTTATTAATAATACAGCTTTATACAACATAAGGACAACAACAAGGAGATATCATTGCAGTTCACAAGTCCACAGTGACAGTTGTTCCAGGAATACCTTGAGTCACCTTGTGTAGGCTCTGTTAATTAGTTATTAACTGTATATTTATATTAACATTCCTCAACACAGCATGAAAGATGTGAACTTGACGTGCATTTGTCCATCTCGTGAGCTTGAGCAAGACTGTGAATGCCTCATTAAATGCCACCTGAAGCTTTCATTTGTGCTTCACTATAACTGCGCCACAAGTGGCCTGTGTAGAGGGGGGGTACAGTCGGCTCTAGAAAGGGCTGTTTTAACTTAATTTAAACATAATTTATGTGTCAGCATATTAGCTTGTGCATAGTTTTGCACTGCTGGCGCTGCACATCATCATCGTATTGACCATCAGTCATTATTATTACAGCCTCCAGAGCAGGTGATGATGAGAGAACATTGCCTGACCTCCACACTGCCCTTTGCTTTCTGTGTGCCTCAGAGGTGTCTCCAGTTTGACCAGGACTGCACGGTGTGGAACGCCAAGCAGCAGATCATCTGCTCCCTCGAGGCATTATGGGACGTCTACAACTATGGCCTCTTCCAGCCGGCTGGAGATGGACGGGACGCCAAGTTCCTGGAGGAGGAGCGGGCCCTGCGAGACTACTCACAGACCTTTGAGAAAGGGGTGCCTTACCTCGAGGTACGGAGGTGGAAGTGGTGGGAAAGTGACACCGTGCAGGGTTATAGCCATGACTTAAGATTTGAAATGAGATGAATTTTATTTCCCAAAATGGAAATCTAAATGCTGTTTCATAGACTTCCCCACACTGCCAGGAGTTACTATCTGGTGGGGGAATCACTTGATTTCTCAGCCTAAAAGTTGTCGAATTTAAAGATACTGAGTCTAAAAATACTGAAAATCAGCCTTAAAATATCCAAGAAGTGTCGCTACAGCCCTCCAAATTCTCAGAAAAGATACAGAGGACATGACCTCAGTTTCCTCAGTGGTTGCTACTGCCCCGCCTGAGTGCACTCGTTATTACTGTATTACGATATTTGTTTCATGTGGACATTTTTGTGTTGGTATTAAGTTATTTGCCTTTAAAGAAAATCATAAAACATCATTGTCATCTCCACATTGTTTACAGAAAAACAAACTTAAACAACAGCAGCTGTTTAAAAGATTTGCGCACATCTTTCATCTTTTGCAGCTTCTTTAATTTAATGACATTTACTAATGTACTGCTTCCTACTTCGAAAACTTTATTGCTCATTATTGGGTAAAAGCCATTAGAAATGTTTTACACTTGCAGGCAAATTACTCAGAGTTTACTTTTTTATTTGAATTCCCATGTTCAACACAGTAAATGAATGAATCTTGACAAAAATAATATCCACCTCATGGATTTAATTGCATTTTGCACTTTACGTAACCTACAAATTAGATTATATTTCCCCAGTTTTTTAGGAAGTGGGCTGTGAGATGACATCAATTGGAGGTTCTCATGGTGTGATACAATTATCTCAGAGTGCCCTCTGGTGGTCCAGCTGCTGTAAATGTTGATGAGCGGGGTGGGGCTGAGAGAGTATCCGGCACTCAGGGTTTGGCTTCAAACCACAGTGTTTACATTCTTGACAAGGTTCCAGATGAGGACATGTCTATGCGCTGATGAGGCCCTGTAACTGAACTCTGCTCCACAACAGAATGTATCTCACAGCTCCATGTGAGTGTGTATTTATAACATGAGCAATGCCATTTTGAATCACGTCAGTGCTTAAATTGGACCAGTATTCGCTGGTATTGTGTCTTTTCTGGATGCTGTCAGTGTTTGTGCTTACTAATAACCACATTGTAGTTATTTCAATCTAAGTGTTAGGCCACATTGCCACCTCTGATGCCTGTAACATGCAGCTGTTCTCTGGCTGTCTGAGGTTTAGTATGTGGTTCAGTTCAGCTCTCAGTAGCTGAATAGGAGCTTCAACTCTTATCTCCATGCTCCTTTCTGTTTCACCATCACAGCACAATACTGATACGTTGACAGCACATCCAGTCGGGTGGTTTTCATTGACGTTGTCCGCCATTCACAGAATGAGAGAGTGGAAGGCAAACCCACCTGAACTCAGTGCATTCATCTTTTGAGAGATGTTGTGTTCGTGACTCAATGTGGTTTTAAAGACTGATTCTCGAGAGCATATTTTAGACCAATGTTTTAATTAACCATCTATTTTTTATTCATGGCAGAGTAGAGAAAGCTCTGAAACATTTAGACCGCCACATAAGAACATTCTGTGAAATAGTGCTGCCTGTCCATGATTAACATTAACAGATAATTACACAAAAATATTCAAACAAATACCAAATTTTTGTTCTGGTCAGGAAGGAACCTCCATAGCCTTAATATAGTATATTTATATATATAATATATATGTTAAAATAACCTGTCAAGATGCACCAACAGTAAGTACATTATATTTTGGAATTCAGAAGGACTATAAATTATGTCAAATGTTACGATGTTTATGGCTTATATGGATATGTCGCTTTTGCTGTGCCATATCTGGTGGGTAAAGGAGATTTAATGACCATTAGAATAAATAATCATCATTAACTTTCTTTCATTTTGTCAGCCTTATTTGTGCATCAAAGACATTTATAGACTCAATACTTTCAGGCATTTCCAATTAGGGTTGAGTATCATCATCAATTTAGTAAATAAACCAATACCACCAATACCAGTGCAACTTCACTACTTCATTTAGAGTAAAAGGAGTGAAAGGAAGCACTCGGTTGCTTAAAATGCCACCAGATGCCACAGGTGTGTAGTATGTAGTGGAATTTTAGTGTATTGCCGAACACTTTTGTAGCATCTGGGCACGCATGACTGCCAACTCACCGTGCTCGACTTCGCCACACCAAGACTCTATGGGTTGTAGCTGCTGCAAAAAGTGGGAGTTCCATAGCTGCGGGACTCTAACGTAAAAACGCCCGGTTTCCTTTTGTAAGGAGGCAGTTTGTGGGAACAGTTAGGAGTGTCCTACCTGAGGAGCACAGGCAGCTGTTCGGCTCATAGGGTGTGAGTAAATCTGTAATGTGTATTGGAGCAACACCATGTAGGGCTTTGAAAGTAATTAGTAAAAGTTTAAAATCAATTCTAAACCTAGCAGGTAGCCAGTGTAGCGTTGCAGGGGTGGGAGTGATGTGGTCGTGTCTCTTGGAAGGTTTGGCAGCCGAGTTTTAAACAAGCTGGAGACGGGAAATGGCCTTTTGGCTGAGCCCGGAACAAAGGGAATTACAGTAATCCAATCTTGACAAGATGAAAGCATGGATGACTTTTTGAAGGTCCGCTTGGGATAAAAAATGTAATACTTTTGCAATGTTTCTAATGTTGCATTAAATTGAATGAAGTTTGCAGTGATTGGCTGCAAGCAAACTATACAAATAATTTTTTTTTCTAGAAATGCAGATATCATTTAACTGGAGAAGGTTGATTCTACCTGGCCTTAGTTTATTCGGTCATAATCTTAAAGGTATTGAGTACAGATAACAAGCTATATTTCAAGTTGCAGCCTTACTGTACATGTACTAAAGCTTTTCCCAAGAAATAGACTTAATATTAAGAGAAGCAATTCATGGAGCTGTTCCAGCGACTTTGAGTGGGAGAGTGAATTTCTGGGAATGGTGAAAGAGGTTAGCTGCAGTTAACAAGAATAAACTGTGATGCTGAAATAAAGACAATGTAATTATTTGCTCAAAAAGCACAGGCCATCTATCATTTTAATCCAAAAAATGTTTTAATTCAATTTCGATTCCCAGTTTCGCTTCTCTTATTAAAAAAACAATGGTCAGATTGTTTTCCACCATCTGAAGTGCAGATTTACAGCACCAATAATAATTTTTTATATCATTTCCAGTGTGTACACTGTCACTGCTAAATTAATCTGTGTTGCAGGATGATGAATCACTTTTTTTTTTTATATGTTATCTTTTTCTGGTCCTCAGTTTAGGTACAAAACCAGAGTTTATAAACAGACCAACCTGGATGAAAAGGCGCTCTCCAAACTCAGCACAAAGGTATTTCTTCTCGTGTCTATTGGATATTTCTGGTGCACAGTATTCATTTCCACTCAGACATCCTCTTCCTTCCTCTTCACCCCTCTCAGGCTGAAGAAGTTCCTGATTACGTTCAGACTGGAGCAGTAGAGAAAATGGCTAAAGTCCTCGATAAAGGTCTCGATCCAAATTTTCACGACCCTGACAGCGGAGGTGAGTTTGCACACAACCCTCTTACTGTGGACATTGTTGACTAGATTATTTTTTTTTTGCTTTCAAATAATTAATTTAACAATCTAACTGCTATCCTCCCTGCCCCCCCCCCCTCTGTGGGATCAGAGTCCCCGCTCTCTGTGGCTATGCAGTCGGGCCTGTCAGTGGAGGGAATCAGGTTGCTGGTTCAGGGCGGCGCTCATCTGGACTTTAGAAGCAGAGATGGCTTCACGCCGGTGCACAAAGCTGTTAGGGCTCACAATCACGCTGGGCTGATGGTAAGGACTTTGAAGTTGCATACATACTGCAAACATGTAGGAAAGGCAAAGTGGACAAAATAGAATAATTATTCTAAGATTTTATAGGGTTCAGGGAAAGTCACATAAACATCTTATATAAAAAGTCTCTAATGCTGAAGTGAATAAAGTGCAAATGCTGAATTAAATGTGGGTGGTCATTAGAATGAAGGATGATGAGAAGCATTTGACAGCTCCTTAAATGCTGTTGGCGTAAAACTTTTGGTTAGTTTAATGTTGTCACTGCTGTTCCTTTACTTTAAATAATACACTTGGAATTGGGAACAAAGGACTTTGGCTTCTTGCAGCTCTGGTAGACGCCTCATGTTGATTTCAAAGACTGCATGTCGAAGCCACTTTAAGCAGGTGACAACTGCTTAACATCACTCTGTGTTAAAGTGTTTCTGCCAGGAAATACATTATTTTGTCTACCCATAATGCAGCTTTAGCATGTATTACATATGGTAGTATGAGATCAGATGTTAAAGGTGCTGTACCCAAGATAGAAGAGGAAGATATAGTGGAGTAATGGCGTCCTGAGCAGAGAATGAAGTCACGCTCCCTCTGTGTGGGTTGTAACCCAAGCTTCTCAATCTGATGCTGTGGTAGATTGTCCTGCGGTGTGCGCCCATTAGTGCATGTGAGCCCCTTTGTGTGTGTATCCCACAGGCTAGTTAATCACCACTCCCCTGCACAGTGTTCATACAGTGGTTACGGCTGATATGGGAACGGTGTTGTCGCGGAGGCGGTTTCCTCCAAGGTTAACACCATTGGTTCTGTCACAGTGTTAGCCATTAATAGTGCTGTTTATTGGGTTAGCGCTGTTAGCTGCTAGGCGCCTGCTCAGCCACCTCCATGTTGAGAGCTGAGTGCAGACAATCAACCCCAGGCCTCTGAGTCAAAGATATGCTCCGGGCGTCATATAAAGCTCCTTTAAATAATCAAACTTCAAATGTACTGCATATATTTTATTTATTTAGACATTAAGATGTTTGTCTCAACAACGTAGTCCCCTATTTATACTATGTAATTGTATTGATCAGCAGCAGCATCATGAATAAAATAAGGCCCTGCTATATAACCTGCTGTCTGTCTTTCTTTCCTTCTTTCTTTTCTTTCTGTCTCAGCTTGTCTATTCCTCTCTGCAGACAGAACATGCACACCCACACACATTAGAATAGTAATACTATTCTTTTGTCTCTCCTTGCCAGGCTCTCTTGTCCCTTGGAGCGTCTCCAAACTACAAAGACCGCTGTGGCCTGACCCCGCTGTACCACACTGTACTGACAGGGGGCGACACCTCCTGCTGTGAGACCTTGCTGTACTACAGGGCGAGGCTGGGGACGAGGGACGAGAATGGCTGGGACGAGACCCATCAGGTACCAGTGGACAGTTCAGTATTTCAGATTTATAATAAACTCACTGAATACAAATCTATCTTCTATCTATCCATTGATTCCCATGTGGTTTCATTATTTCTCTCATGTCTTCATGTTAAGCATCTCTGGTCTTTGTCTTTCCTCATGTAAACTTCAGCAATGCACCAACACGTCCCTGTCTAATGTCTCTGTTTGATGTCATGTGCCATCGCCCTCAGTCTCTCTCAGCGTTTTCTCACACCCCTCTCTTCTCCGCCTTCCTCACTCGTCTCTACATTCTCTCTCTCTTTCCTCCCCTCCTTCTCTCTTTCCATAGCACAGGGATGAAGAGGAGTTTGGAATGGAAGAAATACATAAGGTACCCTTCATCCTACCATCTCATCATCCCCACCAGCCTTTCAGAAGCAAAGGCACTGACAGTCGTCATATGTTTAAAAAAAAATCTAGATAAACCAAAGAAGGTGACCACATAGTTTCCTTACACTGGATCAAATCTGGGTCATCTCTTCAGTCCACTTCAGAAAGAGCACTGGATACTATCTCTTTCTCACTGTAGATACGGGTGCATTGCCCACATTATGTCTCTGTGACATTCTGGTAAATTTGCGTTTGTGCTGTGAGCCGGTTGTCATGGTATTTTATTTTGGTTTTGCCGTGCTCTGTGTTTTCTTTCTTTACTTTGTACGTATCTTGTGATATTTTAGTCCCTGCAGAAAAAAAATATGAGGGAACCTCTCAGGCTGCTGAAGGCTCATTTCTGTTGTTTTAATGATTTTTTTTTCCTTTCTTTTCCACCGTGGTGCAATGTAATTGGCTCTGACCTGTTTTTCTGTAAGAGTAATTACAGATCTAAATGAAGATGTAAGACATATATCTCCCTTTCTCTTTGTATCTCTTTTGCGATATCTTTCATCTTCTACCCTTTTATGCCTAATGCTATTCTACTGAAAAAGTCCCATATGAAATTCATTTTAACTCATCCCTTCCTATACTTTATAATGCTGACAATTTGTGGATATTTCTATCACACTCCTGACATCGAAAGGCTTGCCAGAATGGCTTCGCCCAGCACTTGGAGCATCTGCTGTTTTATGGGGCAGACACCTCTTCTCAAAATGCCTCAGGGAACACTGCACTTCACATTTCTGCTCTGTACAACAAGGCAAGTATGGAAACAGATCCCCATATATGAAACTATTATTACTGTAATTAGTACTGCTGTTTTTTCTAGAGGTGTTAACCCATCACTCTCGCTCTCTTAATGATCAGGAAAGCTGTATCCGCGTTCTTCTGTACAGGGGAGCAAATAAGGAGGCAAAAAACAAGCATGGTCAGACCCCTTTTCAGGTACGTGGTTTAACTATGAATTAAAGGTCCAGTGTGTAGGATTTAGGAGGATATATTGGCAGAAATGGAATAAAAAATTATAAGCCTTACCTTACAATGAGCCATTTATATCTACATAGGGGGCAGGTCCTTGTCCACGAAGTCTGCCATGTTGCACCACCATGTTTCTACAGTAGCCCAGAATGCACTAATCAGACTCTGGCCTTAGATAGGAACGTTTGTGTTTTCGCATTTTTGCGTCGCCCGCCATAGTTAGCAGCCCCTCCATGATGAAAAGTGTCGGGAAGAAACACTGATTTTGTAACGTGAAACTGCTTTAGTCAGTGTTTTTACTGGCTTAAATCACCTGGTCCATTAATTTTGGTGAGGAAGAGACCTCTGCAAATAATTCAGCTCCCAGTAAAAACCTCCTGAACAATGAACACTAAAGGACTAAAGGTGTCCCAATGGGAGAAGTTTTAGCTGGCTGCAATCTGCAGTCTTCATCACTAGATGCCACTGAATCCTACACACTGTTCCTGAAAAACTTACACTTTCATCCTGTTTTCAAAGTGAAATTACCTTTGCAGAGTATCTTTGACAAACAGTTTTGTCACAACTAAGAGAGAAAATGGAGACAACACAATAAATCAAGAAATATCAATAATTAAAACAGCTAGAACAATTACGTCTCATTTTGTTTTCTGTTTGCAGCTCGCTATAATGTCTGGTCACTTTGAACTCGGGGAAATCATCAAAAACCACAAAGATGCTGACGTAGGTAAGCTTTCAAACCGAACTGTGTCTTCTGAGGAGGCTAACCAGTGTTGCAATCAGTTCCCAACAGCTGCTTTTCTGTGCACTTTCCTGAATCTATCATGTGTTTTGCCCTTACAATTTCCCATCTTTTCCCCTAACAATCTACCTAATTTCTCCTTCCATTTCACCCTGTCACATCAAACCCCACTGCCCTTCCTCACTTTATTACCCCTTCTTACCCGTCAACTCCGATCCCTCACCCGCTAAACCTCACACCCCCATCTTTAGTGCCCTTTTTGGAATCGCCAAAGTATGTTCCCAAGCGAAAAGAGAGCGCCCACACTCTGCCTCTCCCTCATTCCCACCCCCTACTGCGCGCTAACAGCGATAACTCCATGACCCAGTCTGACCCTCTGGCCCTGCCCAACAAGGCTGCAACTAATCCCAATCCGGGACAGGTACTGAGGACCATTAGGTGGCTGCTCGTCTGCTGATCTTTGTGATGTCAAATATGCTTTGCTGATGTTTTATCGCTTTCTCAATCTTTCACTTACAGTAAGTTACAGGATCAGCTTTGATGCTCTGTCTGTATGGGACTTGATATGTTTCTGCAGGGCCAGCGCAGGGCATCCATTGGCATGAGAAGCTCGAGCAGCCCCAGAACTCGTACTCGCTCCCCGTCCAGAGGGAGAGGAGGCCAAAGTGACACAGAGGAGAGGCACCGGCCAACAAGAGGCAGACAGGGGTAAGGACTGTGGAGGGACAATATGCATGAAGTAAGGCTTAGTCTGACCAGGTCCTTTAAGGCAAACAACTGACAGGGGTCACTAAATCTCTAGTTACCATCAGCTGTACGCAGGAAAATTACTGTTTGTGTCCAAGTTGCATACTGTGTCCTATTTTTAACTACAAGAATGCCATATATTTTAAGTGCAGTATGGATGGACACTGTTGTCCTGCAAAGCAACATAAACGGAGGGGCAAGTCACTGCCTGACAAAAGTTATATAAATATCAGACGGTGGTGCAGTCACTCATAAAACAACTTACATATATAAATACTTTACGAGAGTCTGTAGTCATGTTCCAGTCATGTTCAATGGTCATGTTACCATGTTCCACCATTTCAGTTTAGCGATTTAGCATGCTAACATTTGCTAATTAGCACTAAACACAAAGTATAGCTGAGACTGGTGGGAAGGAAATTAGTTTTGCAGGTATTTGGTACTACTGCTCTTACTACTACTACTACTACTACTACTTATAATAATTATAATAATAATAGCAATAAACATTTTGTATAGCACCTTAGATACAATAAATGCAGCTCAAAGTGCTTTACAAGAAGGAAATTGCATGCACCAAGTGTTCACATGAAAGTACACATTGAACATCAAACATGACAGAGATAGAATGCCAAAACTAATGTAAAATTCATTTGTATAATTAAAGTTATTAATTCTCCGCTTACCCTATTTAGGGTCGCAGGCGGGCCACAGCAGTGTTGTTTTCGTCAACGGTGACGATGACGAAATTATTTCGTTGACGCCACTTTTTTTCATGACGATAACGAGACGGTGACGAGATAAACATGGCTTTTTGATGACTAAAACATGACGAGACGTGTCTGAGTTTTCGTTGACGAGATGAGAATGGACGTAAATGTTAGTGGGTGGTCTGTCATACGTTCAAAATACATGATATTTCTGCTTATTGTGCGTGTAATCTAGTCTGGAGCCGTTAATGGCCGTTTTGGTAAGGAAACGGAACCAGGGCGAGAGAGACGGGATCTGGAATTCGATGGATGCGCCTTTCCGTAAAAATAAAAGCACCAAGCTAATAAAAATGCGGTGAAACTTTTAATTTAAAGAATATAATTTACAAGAAAAGCCCAAAGCCATTAAGTTAATCGATTTTCTTACACCCCTCATCACCCTAAATCGATGGTGCGCCAGAATTTAAAGTTTTACTATGCTGAACACTTTTAGTCTGGTGAATTTGGTGAATACCGCATCCGCTCTCTAGACCGGAACCATAATCCAGACAAAATTCAGAGTGAATAAACACCTGGCTTAACTTAATGTGAAGAGCCTGGTGACGCGAGGCTACGTGTAATCTGTCAATTAAAACCTAAAAAGTATCTGCAGTGCTGCTGCATCCTATCCTTGTTTGCTCACGCCCACCACCTGCAGTCACTCGTCAGAGACGTTGGACCATGGCGGCAGCATCAACACAGGGGCTTGGTGGTTGGAAATGACGGGAGGATATATGGATGTATTTTAAATATAATCCAGCAGAAAAAACGGAATGCACTGAACATTGATTCCACTGTTACCACTTTATCTATGTAATGCATAATCCTTAGATCAGACAGTATTTGCCATTGGGTGGAAACCTTGTATGTCTAAAACCATTCCTTTATGATTGTAATTATTGGTGAAAATAGCTGATCTACAAGCTCACAATATGTTGAACTTATAGATCTGCTATTTTCACAACTTATGTGTGACAGTCTTGTATGATGAAGTAGGCCTAGGGCATCAATTCATGAAAAAACAGTTGAAATATGTTGGAAAAAAAGTTGAAAAGTCCAACAGCAATCTCCAATACTTACTGACCTAAATTAATTTGTTAAAACACTATGCTTTTTTTTTTTAAAAAAAAACTAGACTAAAACCTTTTTGAGTTTTCATCGACTAGAACTGGACTAAAACTATCACATATAGAAATGACTAAAATTTGACTAAAACTAATAAGCATTTTAGTCCAAAAAACTAAGACTAGATCTAAAATGCCTGCCAAAAACAACACTGGGCCACAGCCCATCCTAGCTGATATGGGTGAAAGGCGGGGCACACCCTGCACAGTTCATCAGACTATCACAGGGCTGACACATAGAAACAGACAAGCAGTCACACACACATTCACACCTATGGTCTATTAGAGCCACCATTTAACCTGACCTGCATGTCTTTAACTGTGAGAGGAAGCCAGAGTTACAGAAGGGCCTTGGCTGGCCCGCAGATTCGAACCCAGAACCGTCTTGCTGTGAAAAACAAGATAGAAAATAAACCTACTCAATAATTGTAAAAATAGGATGAAAACAAAATAAATGTAATGTGTAACATAAGATAGAAAATACAACCCAATGTATATCAATAATAATACAAATAAGTAAAAAAAAGAATACATAGAATGCATAAAATCAAGTTGCAACATATTAAAAGAAGTTCAGCAGTGCATAAGTACGAAACAAAGTGGGTTTCACACCTGTATCAAGAAAGTCATAGCTCGAATGAAGAGATTCATTTTTAGCTTTCTATTGAAAATATTTGGAGAGCTGGCTTCCCTGTTATCTGTAGATAGAGTGATCCATAGCTTTGGGGAGTAATTAACAAAGTCTGCATCCTTGATTTTTTTTAGCTGTTGCAGGGAACCTCCAATAAACCAGCAGCAGATGATTTCAGTTTTCCTGGAGGCAAATTGTTAACTAGAGAGTTGTAGCTTGGTCCTAGCCCATTAAAAGCTTTGTATATAAGGAGGAAGACATTAACATCAGTTCTGAATGTTACAGGAAGCCAGTGCAGAGCAGCTAAAACTGGACTGATGTGCTCTCTCCTCTTGGTTTGGGTTAATAGCTGAGCTGCATAAAGGAAAGTATTGGACAAATTGGGAATGAAATTTTAAGATGATGATGGCGCTAGATGCTTTAGATCACAAAATCTCATTAGGACTCATCTCCTATGAAATATGGATGTCTAAAATGTTGGCTAAAAATAAACTGAAAAATCCTTTGTAATACAAAATGTGTCGTATTTGCTGTTTGTGACGTTTAAATTTTAAAGTTAGGGAAAATATCCTGAAGTCACAGCTTGACCTTCACCTCGACATGCTTTACATTATTTCCTATTAGTACATTGCTCATTACACTAATTCCTTTAGTATGAAATTACATTAATTTGTTGTATATTACTTGCCAAAAAAGCGTGTACTTTAGAGTATTAATATAGCACAGAATTGAGGCACACTGACTGTGTTATAACTGTTATCACTGTTACATACCTGACATACAATTTGAACTGAATACTAGACGCTGTTTGTAAATACAAGATTGCAGCATGCTTTCTTACTGCTAGTATGACTGATTAGTATGACTCAACTACTGACTGTCTCTGATGTAGCCTGACAGGCTGTATGTCGTCTCACTTTGTCTCACTTGTTTTTCCACAGTGTGCGACAGCGTCTTATCTCTCGGTTATCTCTCTCTCTTTCACCCTCTGTAGTGCAACCTCAGCGGGCAGTGGGGGAGGTCAGATGAAGCGTATGTACAGCGCAGTGCCAGGGCGTGTGTACGTGGCCACTCGTGCCCACTCTGCCAGTGGAGATAGAGAGCTATCACTTAACAAAGGGGACAGAGTTAAAGGTGAGACAGTAATTTTTGAGAATATGAGAAAAGTTTGCCCTTGACGTCATTTTAATCACATTGTTGTTTGTCAGGTAAATGTTCTCAACTGCAGAACATTTTGTGTAACTTTGCAATAAAGTCTGTTACAGTGGGTTATATTATTTCTGTATCTAAAACATCAATAGCAAGGAAGAGGTGTACATGAGGGAAGAGATGGTAAACAAGAGAAATTAGAAGCACCATCAGACACATCCAGTCATCAAAAAGCAATATATGTTACTCACCATCCTCAGAGGACTGTACGATGTTATGATAAAAAAAGGTAGCTTAAGGTAAACAAGGAAGGAAAAAGACAGATAACAAGCGAGAGTTGTGACAATGGATTTACTACCTTAATGATCATAGATGCATTATGCTGTCTATGTATCTGTCTATCCAATGGTGTGAGGTAGTTACAACAGGCCCCAGTGCATGCTAGTTACAACATATGAGGCACACACACACACACACATGGTGTGTTACATAGGCTATTGTATTGGGAGTGTAAGGTTGTCAAGGAGAAAGCAATCAGAACCTAACACATCTAACACAATAGCTTAACTAAAGTTATTTACTGTTACATCTAGCTTGCTAGCCTAACATTATGTGCTGCATGGTTGTCGACCATAGACTATAAGAATAAAGAACGTTGCCACCAGGATTAGAAGTTGGAACTGTGGAGGAGTGAGAAGTGGATTTTATTGAGGACACTATCCCCAAACAGCATGTCAATCAAGCAGCCATGCCCATAATTACGAATAAATGTAAGTCATAATAGTATTTAAAGGGATGAGTTAGATAAAAATTCACCCCCCTACAGTTGTCATGAACAGGGAAATTAGCTATAGAGACAGAGACTGTTTTTTGTACCAGTCTGGAAACGTGTTAATTTCTGCTGCAAATTTGGCCGTTTTAACATGGGGGTCTATGAGGATTGATTCGCTCTTGTAGCCAGCCTCAAGTGGCCATTCGAGGAACTGCAGTTTTTGGCACCTCTTACTTTTCAGCCCCACAAGTTGCTGCTTGTTGTTGACACACCACCGAGGGCAGTGTCAATGCTGATGCCAGCCAAATTGCTGCATTGCTGCCAGGAGAGGGGTTGTCCTTGAAAGTAATATGAAAGTAATATAATTTAGGGAGCTTTGTGACCTTCTTCTTCCATCCTTTTCTCCCTTTTGTTTTCTGACTGCTGCTTTTAGTTTTGAAAAGTATACCTGCTTGCTTAGCTTGCAGATTTGCTCAGTTTGTCAGTTCTGACAAATTTTGTGTCTAAACTAGCCACTGTATCTTATCATATGATCAAATAGAGATTGACAGTGGAACATCAGCATACATATTACCCAGCACTCATAATTGCATGACAAAAAATTCCACATTAATTTTTTTTATTAATGGTTGTTATAGTTAATGTAGAATAAACATGTAATTTTGTTATAGATTGATACCCATTATACCCACTCACAAGGGCCTGTTCTCCATCAAACACATTGTTGGAGGGCCTGTTCTTTCTACGGGCCCTCCACCCTGTGGGGCCTGATAAAACTGCACTGCCCACACTGTCTGTATTTACGCCCCTGTGTCCATCTGTCTGTCTCAGTGTTAAGTGTAGGAGAGGGGGGATACTGGGAGGGAACAGCGAAAGGTCGCACTGGCTGGTTTCCTTCAGACTGCGTGGAAGAGGTGGCGGCTCTCAGCAAAGACAATCGACCAGGTGAGACAAAACTACATGTAGTTAGAACCTTACCCCACTATTGTACGAATTGTACAAATTGTAGCCTTTGGGTTTTTTTCTTGCTTCATGTATAAATTGAAAGTAATTTGTTATTGATAGTTTTCAGATAACTTTCATAAAGTTAGCAAACACATACAATGATAAAGAAATAGCACATAGATTGTAGAGAGGGCGTGCTGGGAAAAAATGGGTTACACACTCCCTCAGGCTGGAATGATCCTTTAAGTCCCTGTAACACCCAGCACATGTCGCACTCATGTTTACCAGCAGGCCCTTGTGCAGCAGACAGTCACACATGTAAAGCACAGACATTCACTTTTCTCCTCTTTTCACAGCTGCACTGTTCACACAGCAGGCAGGCCATATGCCACGTAGAAGACGCAAAAACCGGGGTGTAAATTTATTTGATTCATTTGTGTGTTTCGCTGAAGACTCAACACTTCTACAGAAAGACAAGAGAAGGTGTCATGACGGAAGATGAGAGTTTAAATCAAGCATATGTCTTGCCTGCATGTGTCTTGCAGAGACGCGCAGTGAGAAAGCCAAGAGGAAGCTCTTCCGTAACGTCACCGTCGGAGCCTACGATGGCACCGACGGCCCAAGGTAAGAAAAATCGCTGTAACCCTTGCACCCTGCTATCAGTCGATAAGTAAATTGCAAGAAAACTGTCAATATGAGGGTGATTGTCTGCCCTGTGATATTCTGAGCTGTCCTTGGAAAGGCCGCAGCCCCCTATGACCCTGAACAGGATACCAGTTTAGAAAATAGATAGACTCATTATAAACATGATTGGCTGCAGCCTCTGATATAGTTCTAGCTGTGGATTGTCACATGAGTGTGGGCAGCAACTGAGCTGTCTGGTTTATTGCTGTAAGGTAAGGCTGTGAGGCCAGTCAAGGTGATTGAAACAGTTGACACACTCTTGTTTTTCAGGTAACTGGAGGTCCTTTTGTGTGTGTATCTGTGTGTGTATGTACTCACTCGCCTCACCTATTGTGCTTTCATGTCTTCCTGTTTGCTGTCTGTTTTCTGCTGATCCTGAACAGTGCTCGTTCTCTATTGTTTTGCTGTGCGAACACGTCAGCGCTGAAAGCACAAAGAGCAGCCATGTCATTTTCAGCTCTGCCCCTTTTGGCTCCACCAGACAAATGCACTTGTCTCTTTGATACCTCCATCCACATGCCCCCCTCTCCTACTCTGTTGTTGTTGCTTGTTTACACTGAACACAATAATGCCATAATGAAAGGTAGGGGGGGGGGGGGGGTTGCTTTTCCTCCTCCATGGCATCTGTCTAAAGCTGCAGCTCAGCCCTGGGCAGCTGTGGTTGTGTATTATAAAGCTTTGCATGCTTGTTTGAGAGTTAGTGTGGATGTGAATCTGCCTGTGTGTTTTGCGTGTATATACATCATCCTGCTGATGAGTCATGAGGAGGCTGAGACACCAAGCGTTGGTTAGATCCCTGGGCTAGTGAGAAGGACTTACCAGTCGCCACCCCGGGGTTTTGCAGCCTCTTACACATTGTAGCTGACATTACCCTTGTGCTGAGCTGCTCTCACTGTCATCCAAAGAAGGCATTCACTTTAATGCAGCTGTGCTTGTGTTCTTAATGGAAACAGCAGCCACTGGGGTTATATTACCTGTGCTAAGCTGGTTAAGCGTAATTGCTGCAACGTGGTGAAGTGGTGCTCAATTAAGAGCAAGGTGATCCGGAGCATGTTCCCTCACTGCAGCTAGGCATTTGGGAGAATGTCAATTACTATTTCAGAGAGAGATGGAGAGAGGAAGAGTGTTTGTTAGCCTGTGTGGTGATGACAGCTCTGCTTCACAGGAGAGGGGGGAGTGAGAGGAAAGTTTGCAATTGTATGTGTGTGTGTGTGTGTGTGGCTGTGTGTCTGTGTGTGTGAGTGAGTGAATCCAGGGTGAGAATCAGCTGTTAGTATATCTGTGATACACCAGTCAGTGGATGTGCAAATGCAAGCGCTCTCTCACTGTGGCGCCTTACGTTTATACCCATCCCCCGCATCCCCACCCCGCAAATTCAGCTCTCCATCTCCCTTATTTTGCAACCAAACCCTCTTCCTGTCGTGTACCAGCACACACACACACACCACACACTCTCTCCCTGTTGAGATAATCGGGGGTATTCTCTCTCCCTCTTCTCTTTTTTACATTGTCTTTTTCTTGTCTTAAGTATCCGGGGTGCAGACCAGCACGCTGTCTCTCTCCTTCTCATTCCCCACCTCTCTCACTCTCTCTCCTCCACTCTCGCGGCTCTCTCTGGCTGAGCTCTCGCTGGAAGACCGGGAGGAGGAGGGAGGAGGGAGGAGGAGGTGGTGGTGGTGGTGGAGGAGAGCGCGCGAGAGAGAGGAGGGGGGACATGGCAATGGGGGGATGCGGAGAGAGAGATTTCTCTCTCTCCCTCTCTTCTTCGTGGCCGTCACTGGGCCCCAGAAACAGGAGCGTGTGGTTCATTTACAGGTAGCGGCTGTTTCCTCATTCATTGGCTGGCTATGGATGTGAGGAGAGGACAATGGAGAGAGGGGAGAGGTAGATGATGCTATTGAGAGGCCGTGCCTTTTCAAAGACAGACTAATAAGCTATGTATTCTGTGCGTGCGTGTGTGTCTCTGAGTGTGCGTGTGTGTATATGTGCGTGTGTCTCAAATTTGTGTTTTTCCTCTGCATGTGAATATCTGTGGTACGGAAGTGGCTATTGAATGGAGACTCTGCAGCATGTTTATTTCTGTGTCTTCCTTCCCGTGTGTCTCTGAACGCTGTGTGCGTGTGTGTTAGTGCATGAAAGGGAGCACATATTGATGCATTTCAGTCAGACAGTGTGGGTGTATTTCATTCTCTTTGAGTCATGATTTCTTTAAGCAGATATTTTTCATTCACCAGGACTTCCCATTTATCCCTGTTCCTTTAAAAACGCGATTGTCACATCCCATATTTTTATGTATCTCAGCGTATCATTAAAAATGTGAAGGATTTAGACTGTACAGAATGATGAAAGTGAATAAGTCAATAAGTGGCAAGAGTGCGGTTTTTTCAGTTCCTTTCAAGCTCCTGATTTGAGATACCGGTCTTCTCTGTGCATGTCTGTGTGTGTGTGTGCATGCGACTGTACGCACTGAATAAAATATATGTGGTTTTCACATATGACTGTATACGTCATAGTGTTTGATTGCTGTGGGAGTATCTCTCCTGTACATATATTAATGTATATGTACTGCTCATCCATCTACCACGTCTCCATCCACAGTGTGTCACTAACATCCGTCAAGTGCTTCACTTGTGGTGTGTGGGTATTGTCCCCACATAGCCAGTCTATCTGCATGTACGTTCAGCAGGTGAATGGTTAAAAAGCTGCCTTTTTCTCAGTAATTGTGGATAGAAGAGAGGATGACTCAGGAGGGTACATAATAACTCTGGTCTCTAGTAGGCTTACAGCTTCATTGCAGCCAGTTCAGAGAGAGCGTGTCCTACTAGCCAACGGGGATTAACCAGGGACTTTGCGCTTTTTATGCCCCTAATTGGCCAGGGATTAGTGGTCAATGTGGTGACAGACAAGTTGAATAGCTTGAAACATGTAAAGGAAATCAGGTGTGTGTCTGCAAGCCAGCAGCACAACTTAGAACCACCTGGAGGACCAACGCAGGCCGTGCTACCCCCTTGTAGAAGTGGATGGATGAAGAGCCCAATGGATCCGTCCACCCACTCTTTGCTACTTTGATCCTCAGAGAGGGAAAGCATGGTGTGGAGGACAGGGTGAGAGAAAAGGAATGAGGTGTGAGGAGCATGGCTGGAAGGCGGCTGTGCGTTGGCGAAACAGTAACATTGATGGAGAACACACAAGGGATGGACCTCAGTAGGGGAAACTGGCGATCGTCTGTTCAGTGCTAAAGTTACGACTTGGTGTCGAAGTCTGGATCCTCGGGCCTGCGGGCCAACGCTCATGACTCTACTGTACCTCTGTGATTGCACAGCCAACTTTATTACTGCCGGATTAAATACACAAAACCTTGCCGGGTCTGTGCTGCAAGAGACTGTGTGGAATATAATATTACTGTTATTGTTATTTTAGGAGCAGTATACACATGGGTGTTTCAGAAGTGGCAGAGGCAGAATGAAGTTGGAGTGACGGGGTCCTCTGCCAGACATAGAAAAAAAAAATCAAGTCTGCTGCCTAAAACCTAAAAGCAAATCAAAATGTTGGCAGTTTTACATCAGAAGTTGTGGTTTTTGTTTTTGGAAGTGGTTACATGGCTAAGTTGCCCTGCTGACATGATTGTCAGGCAACAAATGGTTGTGTTTAGGTTTAGGTTCCAGAGTTGAGGTTAACTTTTAGTGCCACAGTTTTGGGTTTGCTGGCTCGAGTGAGAAAGAATTGCAGAATTTCTGTGCAGCCTGAGCGTAAGCACCGCCTGACATGTTAAACTCAGGGCCCAAAATCCCATTTACGTTCACTACTTCTCATGAAGGTCCAGGTGTGAATGCACACGCCCAAACTTTCCATTTGAAAAGGGGAGGGACAAAAATGGTATTCCCAGAGGAAATTGTGTCCTCGAGTATACCCAGAGCATTTATACTGCATTGTTTTGGCAGTCAAGCTATCACTATAAATAAAGACAATTCTTCGACCAGGCTACTCGTCCTGTTCACTCATAGTTCAGCCTTTCTAGGAAATCCAATCCTTTGATTCGATTTCAGTTGGAGTGTCAGTTTGAGTTAGGTTGAGGAGCACAAACTAACACAGAAATGAGCTGCCTAGGAACGAAATATCTGGAATTCCTCTTAAATCATACAGCTCTGCTCAGGCCCCGGGCTCTCCAACAGAACCAGGGTGAATTGACATTGTTAGAAAGTCAAGTCCAGAAATGAGTCATGAGATGTGGCTGTGTGTGGCAGTGTGGAGTCCATTTAACCAGTCCTGTATTAGAGAAAGGGTTGTAAAGCAGCTCGGCCAAAAGTGCCCGACATGGTAATAGTATAATGAAGGAGCTTGCTGGGCCAGCTGTTACACTACTCCAACAGTCTCATAATAAGATTGCATCACCAATGTCTGTGATTGTTTCTGCCCTCTGAGGCAGTGGCCTTTGAGCATGAGGAGCTGTTTGTAGAGGAAGATTAGAGGCCTGTCCGACTTCTTCTGGTACATAATTTGAAGTGTCATGTATGACCGGTAGTGGTGTGCTGGAGTCACTGAAACAGTATCCTTGAAAAAGCTGCCAGAGGCAGTGAAAAGCTAATGCAGCGATTTAGGTGCATTTGGAAGTTTCCATTATCAGTGAAGTGTATGTGCACATTTTTCTAGTGTACCGTTCCCGCCGGCCCAGTGCTTGTCAGCCCTAGCTGGATGAGGCCATAGTATGGAATGTCATCTCATATACACTTCCTCCCATTGTGACACTAACTGTATCCCTGCCATCAACCCTTTTGTGCACCAGCGCTTTTTGTATGACATTCTCAGGCCAACCTATCTTTTGCTGCAGTGTGATTTCATAATGTGATGCAGTATAGCTGTTTTCCACATTCAGAAGATGCTTTATTTGCATGACAATAAGACTTTTCTGTTGCTATAGAAGTCATATAGCTCTCTTCCTCTCCAATTCTCTGTCTTTCTCCCTGTCTCTCTCTCCATCCCCCTTTCCCCTTCCCCTCTGCTGCCTCTTTACTCTCTCTAAGTGACTACATCATTAAGGAGAAGACAGTGCTCCTACAGAAGAAAGACAATGAGGGCTTTGGCTTTGTGCTTAGAGGAGCCAAAGGTGAGGCCTCCTCTACCAAATTTACCTCATATTTTTCTGCTTCTGTAGATTTCTCTGTCTCATGTGCTCCTTTTCTCTCTTTCTAATCTCTCTATCCTTCTTCATTTTCAAACCCATGCTCTTGTTATCTGTGTCCACTCATGCTCATCCTTTTTGCCTGTCCTCCGCAGCTCAGACTCCCATAGAGGAGTTCACTCCAACGCCAGCGTTCCCCGCGTTGCAGTACCTGGAGTCTGTCGATGAGGGGGGCGTGGCGTGGAGGGCGGGCCTCAGAATGGGGGATTTCCTCATTGAGGTAAGGACAAGATGGAACAGAGATGGGAGATTTGACTCTCTTTACTGACTCGGTTTGAATGATTCACTTACTAAACAGAGTTGGGTTTGTTTTTTTTACTTGCTAACCAGAGCAAGTAAAAGACTGGTCAAGCTGGCTGACTGACTGGATCAAATTCTGATAGTAAAACAAGTTGTTTCTCAGGGGGCGTGACAAGGATTGTCATTGACTGTGGCATGAAACTCGTAGGTGACTGAGTGATTCCCGCAGCCCAAATCAAACCTCAGGGTAGGGAGAGCAAGTACCAACTTGAAACAAGTGCCAGTAGGTTGCTTTTCTCACAGCACTAGGTTAATAGTGTAATTAACATGATCTATGTCTACAAATATAGTTAACATAGGATTTGTACAATGGTGTGAGCAACACGTGGTTT
This sequence comes from Epinephelus cyanopodus, assembly GCA_026686955.1. NCBI lineage: Eukaryota > Metazoa > Chordata > Actinopteri > Perciformes > Serranidae > Epinephelus > Epinephelus cyanopodus. The sequence continues at coordinate 20,471,700 of CM048933.1, read as the reverse complement.
TGCCTAATTTTATCAGTTCGTACTAGCTTGTAGCAGGTTGGAGGGGCAAGTCAATTATGAGATATTGGAGAAGAGAACTTGTGAGTCCTGAGTCAGTACAAAGAGTTGATTCATGACTTGCACATCTGGATCCACGCTGTTGTTTGGTTATGTATGTTTTTCTCATTTCCAACTAGTCAAATATGATAATTTATGAACTATACAAGGAAAACAGATGCTTCAAATGATTCAACTGACAGAGCTATACAACAAGTACAATGATTGACAAGAAGCACAATATACATTTTGATTAAAAAATTAAAATCAACTAGTGCTTTTTCCACTAAAGAATGCAACAGGTGCGGGCATGTTCCTCTAAAAGTGTCACAACTTATTCTGGGTAATGTATGAATTGAAGCAAACAGAGACCAGGCGCGCTGAAGAGAAGTGGGTGCACCAAAAAACACTTCATTACAAAGTCACTTATAAGATGCGCTGATCCAAACATCACAGATCAATGAAATGTGCGAGGTGGACCACAGGACACCTTACAATGCATTAGCCTTGTACTAGATACCAATTTGATAAAAAAAAGCATTGGACCACCTTTACTAAGAAAATGGGATTGTTCAAATGTGCACTCCATTTTTTAATGAGTTTGCGGCCTGTCTGTGTGTATTCAGCACCTGATTTACTAAGACCTCACACATTATGCAGTCAGCTCCTGGACTGATCAAAGGGACAGAGTTGCTAATCAAGAGAACAAGAGGATTCATGGTGAGCCAGGCTGGTTCTTGGACCTCAAAGGGCCAGTGTGAGGGTTGGTAAACACAGTCATTTTATAAAAATACCATGTTGGCTGTCGCGGTAGGTTCTTTAAAAAACTCTGACAACTGCTACTACTGTAAATACATGTCTGACTTTTATATAACATCAACTTACACATCATGACTAGCCTGTCTTGGACCATGGACATGCTGTGTGGCCTCTGAAATCTGACGTGTGATGACACAGGACATCATGCCAAGCTGTCTGATCTTGTTACTGAACCTGATATGTGCAGCTCAAAAGTGGGATTTCTATACGATCACTATGCTCAGAAAAGATCATGATTACAATTTTTTCACTCTGGTGAAGTCCACCTGAGAAAAACTGTTACTATTACCCAAAATGATATTCATTCAGTTATGATGTCATAACCTTTATGACATCATAAGGAGGAAATAAACACAGCCATGGCAAAGAAAGAGGAAATAATGTATAAGACAAATCAAAGACACACAATATACACACAGAAATATACAAAACAGTTAGTGGAGGGAGAAAGGGGAGATGGAGCAGGTGGAGATTTTGTTAATATGGATATTAATGCTGAGGTATGGACCCAAATGCATATAATAAAAGAGAAATCTTTCATTTCACTCTGTAATCATTTTACAGTTCAAAACATTCATCCACTCTGTGTTTGCATCAGATATTGTCTGCACTGCTTTATGTTTGTTTCTAATAGTCAGTTGCTTCATAGCCAGGCTTTAGTTTGCAAACTGTGTCTCAGTAATATTGTGTATGTAGTGCATTTTATTTAGAGCTGATGAGGGGTTGTTGTCCTTGTCACTGCTGCTCCTCATCAACAAAACACCAGCAGCTCAGGCAGCAACTTTCTTGCCATTTTGTACCTTTAAAAGTTCCTGTATGTTGCCTTGAAAACACAGTTCTAAAAATGGTGATTGTCAAACCTCTCTTAAAGCTGAGAGATACTGCTAATTAGTATTCAACCTAATATGAGTCACTTATGTGGCTGCCCGAGCCTTTGTAACTGTGATTTACTGTAGCCGCTGCCTGAATTGCTGGTGCACTCGTCCAAAACACTGCAAAATTATGTGTTTGAGGCTTATTCTTAAAACAACTGTAACAAGATATGCCAAACATGGGGAAGCTCTATTACCACAGTGCACCAGTGATTACCAGAAGAATTTCATTGACTAAAATGTGTTGGTTTCATGGATGTTAATGCGTCACATCATCAGTGATTCTGTGTCTTTGTGTCTGTCAGGTGAACGGCCAAAATGTGGTGAAGGTTGGTCACCGGCAGGTGGTCAACATGATCCGTCAGGGCGGCAACAGTCTCATGGTGAAAGTTGTCATGGTTGCCCGAAACCCTGAACTGGAGGACACTGCTCGGAAGAGAGGTAAGCGTCAAACTTTCCTCGTATGTCATTTCCATCCTGTGTTTATGATGTGACGATAAAGCTGATTGCATGTTTATTTCACCCTTAAAGCCTGTTGCAATGTGGTTGTCATTGGTGACTGCATGTTTATACGAGAATACTAAACATTAAGTCTGCATTTGGCCGGCTTCCCTTGGCAGCCCCGCAGCAGACTAAAAGACTGACTCCTCCTGCCATTGCCCTGCGCTCCAAGTCAATGACATCAGAGCTGGAAGACATGGGTAAGATGATCGAGGGGACAAAGGGCTGAATGCGGAGAATAAAGACGGAGGGGGGTCTGGAAAGAACATGTAAAAGTTAAATTAGATTTAGTCCCTCACATTTTTTTGAAGGGGGAGGGGGTTGTGGGGCACATTTGAAATAGCTTTTTAGGCTGGTTATCAGCTTCTCTGCAGGATGATGGTACAGTGCCACAGTGCCATTAGGGAAACACAGCATTAAATATTAACCAAGTTGATGCAGAGAGCTTGAAAAATAGTCAAGTACAGGTGCGATCTCGTTTTTTTAAATTGGCACTAGCTTGATGGGAAAGTAGCTTTTTGATTAATTTGCACCTTTGATATTACCTATGAACAAGAGAGGTTATAATTAAACAAGCTGTGAAATGATACTTGTCTGGTGCCATCAGTCACAAACCGCTTTTGTTTTCTTTTTCTTTTGAACCAAATGCGCTGCGCACAGTGGACAAAGGTGGGAGAATCATGGATTTGTGTGCTGTCGTTATCATTTCCGTCCCCCATCACCATCACCATCACCATCACCACCCCTCCCATCACATCTGTATTCACACCATCACATGTGTCTGAGTATGTATTTCATCCTTTCATCTGCCTAATACACATGACTACACAGCAGTTTCTAGTCACACCTAATTTCTGTTTCCCCGAATTATGTATGCTACAGCTGCCTCACCATGGAAAAAGAAAGCAGGTGAATATCAGCCTTAATCATTCCCCCTATCAGCCCCTGAGCTTTAATTAAAAGTCAGCCTGTTTGATGCTCTTTTTTTCTCCTGCTTTTTCAGAATACGAGTCCTCTCAGGTCCTGATAAGAAGAGGACAGTCTATCAGATGGCACTAAGTAGGAAATCACTCTCACCCACTCTTGTTCTACTGTAAAAGGGTGTTTTCAAACCTTGAGGGGAGGGGAGGACGCTTACTGAAATTCTCCTTTTCATGTTTCTGCCTTCATTTTATGCTCCCTTTCACTACCTCTCTACATTTTTTTTCCTGCCCTGCCCCTGCTCGGTCTTTGTTTTAGATTAAAATGGATGAAATCTTGGCTGCTGCCAGCACACTATTACATCAGACAACCAGGGCCAGAGGGGTCATGGAGGCAAGAGGGACCGGAGCAAGAGTATTGTTCCCAACGTCTCCAATGAGGTACTGCTGGGAATTGAAAGGAAATGGTCCTAGTTTTGGTCATCACCATCATTTAAGACATGCTGCATTTATACTTAATCATCTTATCTACAAAATATTACAGTCCCCTTCCACTCAAAAATGTGTTTTTCATATGTTTATGTCACTTTAAATGTCTGACCTTGAAAATACTGACTTGCATCTGTGCAGAGTTTGTCACTAGAGAGATGCTTTAACATTCCTTTATTGAAGGGGGCGATGTCTGTGCACTTTCATAAAATCTGACATTCAAATGTACACCGGGCAAGCAAGGTTAGGTACATCACTAATATGAAAGCTAATTGCTGTCTAATAAGGGAAACACATCTCAACGTGGGAACAGACTTTGACACAACCGTCAAAAAACCTGAAACCTGAGCAGACATGTCAGTACAGAGATTAAAGTTAGCATAGTGGAAGTTTTGATAGCAAACGTGTAGAGCGTGCAGTTTTTGGATGGAAACCGAACCTTTTAGCCTCCTTCCACTATCAAGAACCCCACCATGCATAGCTGTTAGTGCTGTGTCAGCCACTGCAAGTTAGCCTACAAGCTAACAAGCTAACAAACAACATAAACAAATACGGATGCTAACTATACTTAATATTCTGATACGTCTGTTAGTCGCCCATTTTGGTGCACAACAGATCTTCATGTGAGTCTGACTGAGGCTCAATCATGTACGGCTGAATCTCTTCAGTGTTTCCTTTAATGGTAACTCTAACCATCTTGATGTGCACTGCTCTTTTACTACTCAACGTAGTGCGAACAGCCGTGGTGGGCAGGACCAGATCTAGAATTTTTCAGTGAGGGAGGTTTTTTTTTCAGTATTATGTGGGAAAACCATGTCAAACAAAATATTACTAAAGACTTCTCATACAACATGTTCTCATACAGTACAAAGGTTCGTATGATATCTGATGGATTAGCACTCTATGAATGACGTTAACGTACTTAAGATAAAGTTATGTACTGAACCTAAAATTACTGTGGTTTGGTTTAGGAAAAGAAACATGGTGACACTGTACCTTAAAATGACTTGAAGCTCACTCAAAGTTCAAACGGTTCTGAGCGCTAGTCTGCTGGGGAAAATCTTGTGTGTTGTGACATACAGTATAGACAAGATGACTTCCCTGTTCATTCTTTACTAGGTCAACACATTAGTCACGTGATTGTGGCCTTCCAAAATATTATAATAATAATATTATAATGTACACAAATTACTGGCTCATCCTCACGTGGGATATGTAAGAATTTTGGTGCATTACTTTTCATAGGAAAACATGCTACTGTAGCAGTTATACCCTTTCTCCCAGTCCTGCCATACCAGATTCAAATATACAACAGAGCTTCTCTGCTGCGTTAGGATGTAGCAGATATTTAGTCATGGAAGTGACTAATGCTAGCAAATGTTTCCTATCTTTAAAGCAGCTTGGTCTTAAGCTTTTTTTTAGCTGTGTGTGTTTTCTCCTGCCCTCACTGCACTTTACGGAAAATGATTGACAATGGACCACCCACACTAAAACATTTGTTTAAGTGTGAGTCAGGTTGTGTCCATTCATCCATGCTCTGTTGCCTGATACACTAATACTCGGACTGACTGGTTCTACTGTATTGCATTATACTGTATATCAAATCAATATCAGCTTAACAGATGGCATCAGTGTCATTTGATTGTGTCTGAGTAAATGTTTCCTTTCCTCTCTTCACTCACCACTTCCTTTCAAATTCTCTGTGTTTTGACACCTGAAGCAACCCTATGAGCAGCAGTCGTCTGTGAGTTTGGTGCAGCCCGGACCAGGTTTTGGCTACAACCAAGCTCATTTTCAACCAGGCCACGCTCAGCATGCAGTCATGATGCGTCAAAAATCTATCGGTAACGGCAATTGTCACAGAAAGATTCCTGCCTGCACAATAGTTGCTTTTAAAGTGTCTGTTTGTTAAGCGCCTGTGTCCTTGTTCTCAGGTGTAACAGAGGAGGAGAGGCAGTATCTTCACCCGCCTGCTATGAAGTTGGCGCGCAGCCTGTCAGTGCCGGGACCAGAGGAAATCCCCCCACCCCCTAACACATCCGCCCCGGAACCACCTTTATCGGCAGGCCCTCATCCTGGGAGAGGGCCCGCTATGCCCATACCTCCTGTATCTCAAGCCCACTACCAGTCCTACTCCCAGCCAGGGCATACGACTCAAGCAGGGTGGGACAGAGGAGGGCCAGGTGGGATGAACCAGCAGGTAATGGTGCCCACCCTCCGCAGGCAATCTGAAGGACTGTGTATCAGAGAGCCAGAGGCTCCCAGGAGAGGTGGTGGCAAGATGGGAGGGTTAAGGAGAGGATACAGCAGTGCTACACCACCGACAAGTGCTAAGCCTAAGGCCCAACAAGCGCCACAGCATCACCCGCACATGGCCAACAGGGAGCAGAGTGTAGGTGTTGGCAGGGGGGCGGCCAGGAGGGGTGGTCGAGGAGCTCTGATGAAGCAGTCCAAAGTGGAGGATGGGCTGAGACAGCACAGAGGAAAAGGTGCGGCAGCCAAAGAGAAGAGCTCCATCCCCATCCCCACCATCATCGTCAAAGCGCCCTCCACCAGCAGCAGCGGCCGAAGCAGCCAGGGTAGCAGTATGGAAGCTGAGCCCGCCAGGATGCAGAAGACCAAACCTCAGCAGATACAACCTCAGACAGCCCAAACGCCAGTCTACCCTCACCACTCACCCCCTTGCCACCTCAGCCACCTACGTCCACTTCCTTCTCTTCATCAACTGTTGCCCCATCGGTTTCCTCACAGCAAAACCTGGATAGCCTGGATTACACTTCGACATACGGTACTGCCTTCGGAGGAGGTGGAGGAGGAGGAGGAGGAGGGAAAGGGAACGTTTCCGAGATATGAGAAGGAAGAGCGCTTCTTTCTTCCTCTCATCTGAGGAGGACATCCAAGGTGAGGCAGGAGGAGGAGCAGAGGAGGGAGGAGGAGCACTAGGGACAAGAATTCAGCCTTTACAAGGCTCACAAATGGATGCGCCCACCCCTCGTCTACGGCCCTCCAAGTCTATAGATGAGGGCATGTTTTCTGGAGACAGCTATGTCAACTATTCCAGCAGCATGCCCCCAGCCTTCGGCCTGCCCGAGTATTCTTCCCCTGTGCTCGGTCAGGATGGTCAGCCCAAATCAGCTCCCTCGGTGTACGGCACCCAGGGCACTACCTTCATCCACCCGCTCACAGGGAAAGTCCTAGACCCTTCGTCCCCACTCGGCCTGGCCCTAGCTGCAAGAGAGAGAGCCCTAAAGGATGACCGCAGGACGCGCAGAGAGGAGAGACACTTTGGTCGGCAGCTGTCCACAGTAGGAGCGTTCCCCACCCCTGTTCAGACTCCAACTCCTTCCCTTTTTGCAACTCCAACACAATCGACCTACACTTCCCCAGTGTCTGTCCACCTAACCTCCCCCACCGCCACCACCTCGCCTGCATCCATGAGCCGGCCACAGTCACCAAGGATATTACGTCTGGGAGGAGGTGGGGAGAGAATGGAGAGGGAAAAGGAGGGAGGACCCAGGGAAGGTCTTAGAGTTCGCTTCTCAGAGGACAGAACCAGTCAGTATTCAACCCAATATTACCCACAGAGCCCCAGGGAGAGAGAAAGAGAAAAGGAGGTGTATGACAGCAGACCTGCTCCACCCTTGCAGCCTCCTCCACCGCCGGTTCAACCTGCACCCCGTAGACCTTCCTTCCTGCAGATGGATAGCGCTCCCAACACCAGCTACATCCCTCAGTATACTGTCCCCACAGCCCCTGCACAGACACATGAAACTATAGGAGATGCAAGAGCAGATGAGGGTGGAGGTGGAGGTCTTGGACTGATGGTTCTCCCTCCACCAGCTCCCTCAATAGATGCAGATGACGAGTTTGTCTTTGCAGACCCCTTGCCACCTCCTATACAGTTTGCTAATGGTAAGAAAGAGCGAGTCCAGGAGTATCCTGGGCAGCATCAGCATCGGGGTGCTGCTGTTGCACCACCTCCTCCACCCCCTCTTCCATCCAGCAAGTCCTCAAATGCTACCCAGGCATCTCCGCAGGGTGGTGACTCTGCTGCCTCCAGCCTCACCTCCTACGACAGCGAGGTGGCCAACCTTACGCAGTCAGCCCTCTCTCCATCTTATCCGTCCTCACAGATATTTCCCCCTCCCTCCACCACCACCGCTACCACCACCTCGGCTGTAGCTTTGCCTCCCACATCACTACACAGACCCCAGCCCATGTCTCATTCTCACTCCTATTACAACAGCTCTAATGACCCCTCACTAGGTGGTCACACACCGGCCCAGGACAGAGGCACAGCTGCCCTCACAGCCACCATGACCTATGCTACCACTACCATGACAGCCTCTGCCGCTGCTGCCACCACCACAACCTCACCGGCATCCTCTGACTACAGCATAACCATGGCCGGACCTCGGGCTGGCCTCAGCACAGGGGGCAAAGCTACTGACCACTCTCATCACCCTACTATTTTACCCAAGAGCGGAGACTGGCAAGATGCTGTGGTGGATTCTGGGATTGAGGAGCTGGACAGTCACAGCAGCAGCGACCACCATTTAGAAATGCTGGGATTAAGTGGGCTGAGAGGAGAGAGGGGAGGGATGGTAGAGACGGGCGAGGAGGGGAAGGAGAGAGGGGAGGTGAGCATCAGGATCCCAGCACAACCTACTCAGGTGGGCAAACATTTGAAGTGCACAGTGCCAAACTGGCAAACCCTGTGTTTCCAAAGATGACTCATTACAAGGAGGGAGGAGGAGGGAGGGGTCCGTCTGTAGCACTACGTAGGCAGAACAGCACCAACCCTGCTCCTTTGCAGTTGCAGAGACAAAACAACCCAGAAGACGTCAGGTTTGATGGAGCACTCGCAGACGAAAGGAAGCGCAAGCAGAGTCGGTCCAAAATGGAGGATGGCTTTAGCAGTGCTCTGGCTGCCTGCTTAGAGAGGCCCATTGACCCTCAGTCGATGACCTGGGTTGAGGTCGGGGAGCATGAACAAGGTGGAGACGGAATGCAGAGAGGTAGCATCGTTTTGGAGGGCCGCAGACTTCACTCACCTCTCTCGGGTGTAAAGGCGAGCATCATCAATGAGCTGAGCTCCAAGCTGCAACAGATGAGTAGCATGAAGAGCATGGATGACTGGAGCCACACTCCAAAGTCACCCACCATGCACAGGTTTGTTTGTTTTCATCAACCAGCCCTTGATATTAAAATGATAGTTTTCATATCTCCTTATTTTAACTAAAGTTGTGATTTGTGTTTCTCTCAGATATTCAGCGGATTTCACTGATGCGTTCCACAGCCCTCCCTCTGGCCGCTCCACCTCACCGTTACCCACCTCTTCTCCACAGCATCGTCAGATCCTGACCCCAAATCTGTCGGCCACCCCTTCCGTCTCCCCTTCCTCTCAAGTCCCAATTCAGCGCAACTGGACTCGCTCCCCCTCTCCACAGATGCCTTCCTCCCAGTCCATTCACACCCTCCCCATTCTCCAACCTACTGCCCATACCCAACGTCACCGAAGCATCGGTCTAAGTTGCGCAGGCAGACTTTTGATTTTCAGTGCAGTCCCACTAAGGAGATGCGGTCTTCAGTCTCAAGGCGGCGGGCTCCCAGCCCTCTTATCTATAACACTGAACAGCAGAACCCAGCCCCTCCCAGGCCTTCCTCTCTCCCCATCCTTCCCAGTACACCCGTCTACAGCAACCCCTTCGAATTCCCCGGGCCCCTCACTCCTCCTTCGCCCGGCCTCCCTCTCGGAGATACCTACAAGTCTTCAACTCCTCCACTGTTCTCCCCATCTGGTGTACAAAGTGCAAACCCCCTCCTCGTCTCCCGCTCTCTCTCCCCTACCCATTTTCTCTCTGGAGCCTCGTCCCCCATGCACTTGCCCCCCAGCCCATCCTGCCTCAACTATCCCCATCTCACCCCTCCTCCCCCAGCCAAACCCTTTGCCGTCAAGCCCCTGCCCTACTGGACCAAGTACGACGTGGCCGACTGGCTGGCTTACCTGAACCTGGCTGAACACAGAGAGCGTTTTATAGACAATGAGATAGATGGATCACATCTGCCTTCGCTCACTAAGGATGACTTCTTGGACCTGGGAGTGACACGTGTGGGACATCGAATGAACATCGAGCGGGCGCTGAAGAAACTCACTGACAGGTGAGGGAGGACTAATTGACTCTGGAACACGTAGAGGCAACGGGGTCAAAGGTGAAAAAGGAAAGCACCGGATGGTGAAGGAAAGTCAAAGTGTCTCATTCCTTCTATACAAATTAGCTGGGCCATCCCCCTTTCTCCATTAGATGCACATAATTTGATAAGTTATTTCATCCTCCCTCCATCCCTCTCTCTTTATTAACCTGTTTTATCAACCCTATTTAGTTTGCTCCGTCTTTATTTCATTTCCGCCCATTCTTATTCTTTGATTTGCCCTCCTTCTCTCCCCAGGCGGCTCTCCTCTCCTTTGCATGTCACTACTTCTCCCCGAGACACAGACTGAGAGGGTGAAGGGGTGATTCAAAGATGAAAGAAAGGGAGAGAAACAAATTGACAAAGATGGACAATAACAGAAGGATGTGCAAAAGAAGAACAGTGGACATCAACAGGTTGTGTTGAACTAAGACTAAGGGCTGGTTGTGCTGGGGGGGAGTGTTTTCTTGCAAATTTGCTACACATGTAGAGAATACTGTTGAAATTTTATGAAATGACTTGATCAAGAACAGGTTATAGGGAAGATAAGAATATCATACGAAAATGACGCTCTTCATCTGAAAATATACTTTCAACTTTTGATGGACAGGCGTTTAATTAACACACCGTTTTGTGCTGTAAAAGACAAACACATACACACACACACACACACACACACTCATATTCTCACACACACACTGACAGATGGATTCTCACACCATCTGCTGCTTGAGAAAACTTGAGTCTGAGTTCAAAGAAAAGTTGCTGCTTAAAGGGTAAACCCCGATAAAAATGTGACCCGACTGTGGCTGAGCCAGAATCTCTGAGGGGGACGCGTCACATCCTAACATCAGTTTTGTAGCTTTAAGCAGATCAGAGTATCCAGTGGCTGTGAGTCCAGGAGCCAAAGTCTGAATATATGAGAGAAAGGGTTTTGTTTGTAAATGATGATAGAAGAAAACGATAGACAACAATAGTATTCTTTTTATATATTTGCCATATTCCCCTCAAAAGATGCCCCAATAAGCTTTGTATGTATGTACTTTGCGAGCACTAAATATATCTTACATGTTAAACGGGATTCACTATTAGTAGAGCCATTTGTTTTGTACGAAGTGCTGATCGCAATCATTCATTTCAAACTGGTCAGGGTATTTAGCTATTGAATTGAAATTGTGCATACTGAGGATGTACGTGTATTGAGACAATATTGTTGTGAAATTACCTTTTATTATTTTCCTGATTACTCTATAGAAAGGAGATTAAATATATGAGGTGAATTGAAAGGGGTTTGCACGTTATATCAAACTGCAAATCCTCTTTCCGTAGACATTACTGGTGTTTGTGGCCATAGCACAGGTCAAGGGATGGATCTGTCCACTTTGATGCCATAATGTTGACCGCTCTCTCTCACACAGCAGGTGCAGTGATAAAAAAGGGCTTTTTACTGCTTCTCTGTCTGCCTGACTTCCTCAACCTTCAGCCTCTGTGAGTCTGTGTGTCTGATTTTGTGCGCGAGTGTTTGTCAGCCTGCGTTTAGTGGCCAAATGCTTTCCCCCGACCTACACCTTCCTCTTTCTAATGCCTTTTCCAAAACATATTTATAACGGTCAGAAAACATTGTTTTTTTTCTCACTAGTTGACAATCCCAGTGTTTCCCCGTTCCACACATTTGCCCCCAAAAAGAAATACTCTGACCCACTTTTCAAAAAGTTTTTTTTTTTTTTTTTCAGAGTGATTAAGTAAATACTGTATATGTTGCATAGAGGTGAACATGAACGCTCTGGATTTTTTTTAAACATGCCAGTTTAGCCATTTTTCCCTGCAGTGACTTCAGCTGTAAGGCAACAACACATTATTTATAGATCTATATGTAATGATGATGACAATGATAACATAAAAATATAGTATAATAAAGATAATTATATTAAGTCTGTAAACATTTTTAAGAATCTCTGTCTTCCAATTAGTGTGGACAAAATTTCTTTGAAGCTTTGTTTTGTTTATTTTTTCGGATTTTTCCTGTAAATGCTTTCTATACTGCTCGCCCTGTTGTGACCCCAGTGACGCTGACACACACATTAGTTAACGCGTATTCTCTCTGTGTGAGTTTAAAAGTTATGACTCTGTGTTCTGATGCTGAGTTGCCTCAATGCTGTCTCATGATGGACTATTCTGAGAAGTGAAAGGACTGAGCAGTAGTGTAGAAAGCATTACATACTATGATTTAAAAGAGTATTTTAGGTCTAGTGAAATGCATAATGAATATGACTACATACAGTATGAGCGTAAGTATGCAGAGATAAAAGGTATATATATAAATATATAAAATATATATATATATAAAGTTTTGCTTTAAATAAAATAAAGTATATACTGATAACAAAATGATAGAGGTACAACTAAGGTGTTGAAATAAATGCTAAAATGAACTACGGCGCTGTCGTGATTCTCATTTCTCCTTGCATTCCCACTTCTGACAGATTCACATAATGATCCAATTTAAAGTGCTGTGTTTGAATTGAGTCATTTGGCAGCGGCTCGTCTCAGCCCTGCGGTGGTTGAACACAACATTGTTTTCAGGTCCAGGATTATATTCCCATCAGGCTCGGTGAGCTAATAGGACAAAAGAGTAGAGCTCACGGGGAGGGAGAAGATGAGATGGTTTAATTCAAAGCAAGCAGTGGCTGCATTCATGCAGCGAGCCGAAAGACGCCCGTAAGGCACGAAAAACAATGAAAAACAACTTGGAAGGAGACAAATGTGAGGTTGTTAAGCTAGCATGGTGGCCAGAGTAAGGTTTGAGGTAGAGAATTGTAAATGTAACGCTGTTATTTTTTTGAAGTTTGTGCCAGTTGTGCAGGTTGCCCCTTTTTTATGTTCCTCTAACTGGAGTCTGCTCGTAGTTAGCAAAATTACAAATGTCAGGGCTTGTTTTTCTCTGTGGTGATGAACCCACAAGCTGCCATTCTTCTTCTCCAAACATCCACAGAGAAAAACATAGGAGGGATGTACACCATTCATCCAAATGATGTTACTTTATTTGGGGTTTTGATCATGGTGGTGGTCTAACATGTCAGTCTGAAATGTCCCATAGGTGTTTAGCTGGGTTGAAATCACCAGACATCTGCCTTTATTATGTTTTTTCCATTTATTCCATGCATTTGATTTAATCTGGTTTTCCTCTAATTTGTCACCCATCTGCATTTTTAATGGAGGCAGTGTGGTCTGTGGACAGTAGTGCCCACAGAAAGGCAGACAGATGGGACCACCAAAAATCTTGGGGTGGCACACCAAACCCAAAAGCCATAAATGAGTTTCATGAATTCTTTCATGCTGTTAAAGTATATAGGTTAATTGAAAACTATGTTAATAAGAGAGTTCAGGAGTCACATACAGATATACTAGTTTCTTATTTCTCAGTTAATATTACTAATTATTTGATGTCCATAGATTCATACCAGTACAGTTTTATTATTTTATTTTTAATTCCACAACAATCCTGTTTTAATGTGTACTTATTCATGCGTGACGTTTCATCATCCTTCAAAAGGGCTGGCAGTCCCTTCTCTTAAAAAGACAAATATACAGCTGTAATTTGAAGGACAACATTGATTATTACCAACAAAACATTTACTGGGAACAAGCTTGTCAAGCTTTAATAACACCACACAGAGGCCTCCAATTATTATCAATTATATTCCCGAGGGGAGGGGGCAGTGATTGTATCAGGGTGACCGTGACCACCCTTTGGCGGCGCCACTGTTTGGAGAGTAAACAAAGGCATTGATTCAGTCATTGATGCAACTCTTAAAATCGTAAAATGCCATTTTCTGACACCGTGAGCACCACAAACAAAGATTCCATTGACTTCTGTTGTACTGGCTCGAGGCAGAAATCTCTAAAGACACGACTACCACTAGTGTGTGAGAACATACAGTTTATAAAGTGGGTGAACTGACCCTTAAGTGTCACCTGACATCCCCTGGGGCGGCTCAAAAAGCCTGAAATAAAAAATTGAAAATAAAAATAAATGATTAAATTATTCAGTCATTAGTGCCATTGCTAAATTAAAATTGGAGGAATATATTGGTTAAGAGACTGAACTTTATATAAAAAATTGTGGAACTTCTCTGACGCCCGTCTCACCCCTTAAAATCACAATGGAAATCAGAGTACAACTTTGAAATCACAAGCTGACCCAACTTGTGTGAATTTTATCAAAGCAATTTTCATAATGTGCCTCAATAATGTGTACGGCCCCCACGTGCCTGTATGCACTCCTGACAACATCTGGGCATGCTCCGGATGAATCAGCTGGTGGTGTTCTGGGGGATCTCCTCCAAACCTGGATCAGGGCAACAGTGAGTTCCTGGACAGTCTGGCGGTACTTGGCAGCGCTGGATGCACCAATATATAACGTCCTTTAGGTGCTCAATTGGATTACAGTCAAGGGAACAAGGGGGCAAGTCAATGGCATCAATGCCTTTGTCATCCAGGAACTGCCTACACACTCTGGTTACATGAGGCCGGGCATTGTCCTGCACCAGGAGGAACCCAGGGTCCACTGCACCAGCATAAAGACAATCACTCTGAGGATTTCATCCCGGTACCTAACAGCAGTCAGGGTACAATTGGCTATGACATGGAGGTGTGTGCCACCCTCCAAGGATATGCCTTCCCCAGACCATCACTGACCCACTGCCAAACTGTTCATGCTAGATGATGTTATAGGCAGCTTACAGTAGCATTCGCCATGAGGCGTCAATGGTGGACCTGCTAATTCTGGTGTTCTCTAGCGATTGCCAATCAAGCTGCGCAGTGCTGGGTTGTGAGCACAGGTCCCACCAGAGGACGTTGGGCCCTCTTGCCACCTTCATGGAATCTGTTTCTGACAGTTTGGTCAGAAACATGCACACCAGTCGCCTGCTAGAGGTCATTGTGCAGAGCTCTGTCAGTGCTCCTCCTGTTCCTCCTCGCACAAAGAAGCAGATACCGGCCCTGCTGCTGGGTCGATGCCCTTTTACGGCCCTGTCCAGCTCTCCTCATGTAACAGCCAGTCTCCTGATATCTCCTGCATGCTCTTGAGACGTTGGAAGACACAGCAAACCTTCCAGCAACTGCACGTATGGATGTGCCACCCTGGAGGTGCTGGACTACCTGACCAGGCTGCAGGCACCACCTCATGCTACCAGTAGTGACATGGACACTAGCAGAACACAAACCTAGAGAAGAATCAGTCAGGAAGGAGAAGGAGAGAGCAAGTGTCTGTGGCCTCCACGTGTAAAACCATTCTGTTTTTTGGAGGTTGTCTTGCTCCTGTTGTCACTTTCATTTGCACCAAAGCAGGTGAAACTGATTCACAATCACTTGTGCTTCCTAAATGGACAGAATGATATCCCTGAAGTTTAACTGACTTGGTGTTATACTGTGATGATTAATTTAATTTTAAGCAGTGTAGTTTCATCCACCTCTGCACTAGGATTAGTCTCTAAATGCAGCTGGAGCTGAGTGAGTGACTGCCTGTGCTGCTGGAGTGCCAACATACACTGCCATGTCTTTCCCCAAGAAGGGAAATCAGGGTTCCATAAAAGAAAAGGAAAAAGAAATGAAAAGTAGAGAAAGCAAACTGACTTTATAAAGAAAAAAAATCAAAAGGTGTGTGAGGAGACATGGATGAAGAGAGAAAGGGTGGGGGGCCCACAGGGACTGCTTTTGCATAGAGCCCAGGAGTTAGTGCTACACCCTTGTGTGTATGTGGTGGGTGGTGAACATGGTCTTAAGATATGTTGGCTCTGGATAAGCTGTTAAGAATTGGTTACTGCTTGAAAGGTCAGTAATACTTTATAATAACCAATAATAAATAGTATACATACATAACATTGTATGTACCATATTAAGTATATTATATTAACCTTTAATTAACGAGGTTTGGATGGCTATTACAAAGTTGCAACTGATGATTATAATAACTTGTAAAATGGTTAATAAATACTGTGTAGTGCATCTATTAACACTCCAAGTGTGTAATGGCCACCCAAAAAATGTTTAACCCAAACAATTAACAAATACTTAACCTGTAATATAAAATGTTGAAGTGTGTTCAATACTGAATTGTTATGATAATGTACTACTAACAACTGGTAAACATACTTTCATTGTTAACAGTAAAATGACTATTAACAGTATGCTATGCAGGATTGTTGGTTCCTGTTTGCTCGCCAGTGAAAGTAAAAGCCAACCCCACATCTGGGGTTCTCTTGAATGCCTCCAGCCTATGGTCTGGCATCTGGTTGCCACTATTATGAAGCCTGGTGGAGGTAAACACACATAAATGTCTCCAGCGCAAAAATTAACGAACCAGTCAAGTTGCAGTTACAGTCTGTTCAAACTCATATTGACAGTGCTTTAAATATAGATGTTGCTGCCAGGAAAGTGTTTTATGTAGAATAATATGATGTCACAGTGAAGGTGACCTCTGATCTTTCGGATATAAAAATGTCATCACTTCGTCATTTTATCCTGTTAAACATTTGTGTGAAATGTTGTCATAGTTAGCGAATAGGTTCTTGAGTGATGGCCAAAAACATGTTTCTTGAGGTCACAATGAGCTTGACCTTTGACACCCAAAATCTAACAATTTCATCTTTGAATCTGTGCCATTTTGTGCCAAATTTGAAGAAATTCCTGAAGGCCCTCTTGAGATATCGCATTCACGAGAATGGGACAGACGGACAGCCAGTAAACATAATGCCTTCGACTGGGGCTTTGACCTGCGCTAATAGATAGTTAAAGATACAGGCAGAGGGGAGAATCTCGGCAGAAAAATACCCTGACACACCTGTAGTGGGTCGCAAGTGATAAATTAGAGGGATTACTTATATATGAGTCTATACATTGTTGTTGTTTTTTTTGTTTTTTGTTTTTTTTTTATGAAATTCCTGCAAAGCGTTAGCCTGGTGAGACCATCCTCATGACGTAAGCTCAACGTGTTTTTCTCTCTATATCAGTTTGCCCCCGCTGCCACCCCAAACACTTACAGCGGGCGAGCGTACTCGCCTTGACAGACAAACTCCTTCAGCCAATCAGTGGTGAAACAACAGTGAACTTTGGATTTGAACCAGGGAACAGCGTAGCGACAAATTTAGCGACCTATACACGCAATTAGGGTAAAAGCAGGAAATGTATTTAAATATATTATATTCTATTTAATTCCCATGCATGCTACGCAGAATAACCACAGTCCACAGCTCCTCTGCTGAGTCTCTCCCCCCTCTCTCCTTTTGTGCAGCAGCACTGCGCAGGTACCAGCTGGGCCTGGTCCAGGCTCAGGGTGAGCAGCGGGGAGGAAGTTGCTCAGCCTCCTTTGTACCTCCATTGAGAACCGTTAGTTGTCAATCTTACGCGCCCAGTTTGGACAGGCAGACAAGAACTAGCACGGTTAGGTTGGTTTCGAAATTACACAATAACACAAACTAACTACACAGTCAGGGGCAACGGAAGGCCAGAGACTCATTGTGTTCTTAGGAGTAAAATTACTGTTTCTAACAATGGAGTCTGGTGGCTTTAAAGAGAGCATACCATTGTGGTGTCAGTTTCCTGTTGTAGAGAGCTGTCTGATGGCAAGGTTAAGCTGTTAAATATTCTAAATATAGCGTACATGTAGCGTACACTTAAACTGATGTTGATTTTTTTTTTAGGTGGTCATATTTTCACGTGGCTAAAAAGTGTTTTGCCGCTGCCCCCGTCCACAATCACCAGAGTCCTTTACCAGATACACAAATTTGTCGGGAGACCGACAAACATGTCCTGTCAACTGATAGACGGGAGTCAGCTGATAGATCACATGATTCCTTTCTATGCAACTAATTGGCAAATCTCATTCAGGGCACCCTATTTAAATTGCTCTGGCCTGCCTACTGTTGCTGCTTCCTCTGCAAGCTGCCTCCAACCCAGCTCCTCCTTTTCATGCTGCGTCTGACTTATCAATGTCATTTCTGTTTGTCACTGATGCTGCTCTGTTCTGTTCTGTTCCCGGGAGGGTCTTTGCTGCTGCTCTCTCCCTGCCTTAGGCTTTCCATGTAAGCGCATGGAAGGGCAGGGAGGTTTGCTCTCTCTACCTCAGGCTCTCCTTGTTTGCACGTGGAAGGGCAGAGAGGTGCACTTTCCACCTTAGGCTTTCCGTGTAGGCGCATGGAAGAGGCTTTCTGCGTAGGCCTAGGAAGGCAGAGAGGCCCCAGAACAGACCCATACCGCCAAATACAATACTGCAAATGGAACTAAAGTTTTCTTTGACTAAAGTGTTCCTGACTACACTTCACTTATTGCTGTGTTTAATAATGTTAGAATTAGCACTTGCTGCAAGGGGAGCCACCATTACTGACGGCCTGCATTTTACGTCATCATCTAAAATACAGTCCCTGATTGGCTGCTTATGTTGTCAACTAAAATGCGGATCCCTGATTTGCCCGATTGGATTGTAATTTGTTTTGGGTGGCAGTGGAGCCACACTGATACAGAGAGTGAAACAGAATGTTGAGCTCACATCATCAGGATGGCCTGTCCAGGCTAGCATAGTGTACCTTTTAACTAAAGTGTAATAAAATCAATTCAAAGTGTTACCTGCAAGTCTAATTATACACATCATTTGTTACAAAAAGACTACAAAATCTAAACCAGACAGAGACAGCAGGAAGTGACATGTGACTCCGGTGTCCTCCTTTAACTTCTGGCAAAGATCCAGAAGAGTAAAATCCCACAGAAGGTAAACAGTGTGTGGTTGAACACGCTGCACGCTGGTCTCCCTTTGACATGTTGTCCTTCTAGGCCTGACCACAGAGAGAATGGCAGGTCACAAAGAGGCACAGAGGCTAAATTGCCAGTTCATGGGATACCCCCCACCCTGCTGTCACATACTCTCACTAATAAGCTCACATGACTCTGTGCCACACTGACACGTTTCTGTGACCAGCAAATGGTCAAAATGAAGGTTCAGCATCTCATTAGCACCATATTGAGAGAGACAGAGGAGGGACGGGCACGGAGAGAGAGAAGGGGGGGATTCTTCCAGCTGTTTTTTTTTTTTTTTTTTTTTATTCTAATCGAGTGGAGAGAAAGTGAGAGGGTGATAGTCAAAGAGCTGGTTAGCTCTGTTAGGGAGTGGAGCCAGTGAGTTAGAGAAGTAGAGAATGGGGTTAAAGTAGGGAACAGAGGAGAAAGAGTTCATGACTGTGAACTAGAGTATAACAGCTGACGTGGGAGGAGAGCGAGAAAGGTAAGTTTCTTCCTCCCTCTTTGCTTACCCCGAAGCCAATAAGCAGTGGAGTGATCATCATGCAAGTGCTCTAATTTGTTTAATTTTTTTTGCTTGCATTGTCCTGGTGCCTCACGCCCACTTTCAGATCAACAACGTGTGTGTGTAACTTTAAGTGCCAAGGGAAAATTGGGTCAGTGAGAGAGGGAGAGAAGCATGTGTTAGAGGAGGAGAGGCACACTGAGAGAGGGGGAGACGGACAGAGAAATGGAGAGAAAATCCTCAGCAGCCCTTGAACTACAGTAACAAGTGGTCACTTGAGTAATCACTGGTGATTCAGAGAGAAATGTAAGTGCTCCCAGGCATGACTGCTCTGTTGCCACTTTTTACTTTTTTCTGGCTTGTGGATGGACTTTTTATAGCATTAAAATACTTTGATATGTTTCTGTGTGATAAAAAAAAAAAGGAGAGGATGAGCTTCAAACCTCTGCATGGACGAGAACAGAATCAGACAACGTTAAAAAGTGAAATCTAACAGTTGAGCCTTCAGGGACTCTCTGCCATGTTTCCACTTGCTGAAGCTCATAGCAACTGAGAAAAAGAATGACGAAATAACATGATAATAAACACATTAACAACAGCGAGCTGAGGGAAAGAAAGTCCTCGATGAGCCTGACTCGTCATGCTCAGTCTTGTGATGAGGTGTGGTTAGTCACTTTCATATTACTCAGCCAGCAATGTGCCAACCCAGACAGAAATAGGCCCGAATGTGACAGCGTCCTTTGCGTGTTTGTGCATGCATCTCCCTTCTTTTGTTCAACATGCGACACTTGTGATTTGCCTCACATGCTGGTGCAAAAAATGTCAGCTATCTTGACATTTTTTTCCTTTTAAGTCCTGCGTTCCGGTTTGTTTGCCATAGCAGAAATCTAGCACTTGCGGTTATAGTCTCTGAATTGAATACAAGGAGGAGTCAGAGTGGGAGACAGTTGGTTCTAATAGGCCTTGTATTAGTCAGAGCAAAGGGGAAAGATGACCTTTCCCTGCTGTTTATTTTGGGAAGGCAACAGGAAGAATGCTGGAGCAGCTGTTCTATTCCTACTGGCAGATCCCACCCCTGTGAATTCCAGTCTGCCACTGCAACGACACTCCCCGTACTCACACAGGGGGCTTGGATGTATCCAAGCACTGTACAGTGTAAATAACACCTCATCAGAATCGTACAAGTTGTTATGGCAATAAGCTCTGCCACACACACACACACACACACACACTGCAAGAGTTCAACTGCCAATTATTTCCTATCAGACATGCCTGCCATGCAGGGGGGGCAGCTCTGTTTATGAGGAAGTCGTCCTGTTGTATCTGCACGTAACACTATGTAGAGGTCCAACCTGTTACATGACAATCAATGTCACCTGTCTGCCAATAACAGCTCTGTTTCCTCGCTCGTTATGCATCTTAACCAGTTGAGCAACTCTCTCATATGACATAAAGGGCTATCTCTCGCTTTCAGAGACAGACACGTTCCTAAAACATGGCAAGCCTTCCCAAAGAGCCACCCGAGGATCCCAAGAGGCAGAGCTTCTGGATGGTGATATATATATATATATATATATTCATGATCAAATCTAAGAAAACTACAACCCTAGGAAGAGCTAATTAATCCAAAAGCAGTGTGTGTTTGTGAATGTGCAACATGAGTTCTGTCATCACCATCTTTCCTCCTCCCAGCCGGGGAATCATGTGCGCACAGTGCACCGAACTGAACAGTCCTACCAGGCCTGCAATGACATTGTGGCCTGCTTCATGGAGAGAGCAAAGGTGGAAAAGATGTACGCCCAGCAGCTCAGCCAGTGGAGCAGCAAATGGAAGTCCATAGTGGATTCTCGTAAGTATGAGAAGCTGCATGATGTACGATGGGGAGCCTAAAAACAGACAACAAGCATTCCCAGGCCTTTTTGATCACCTCAGCTGTCAACAAATTAAAATTACCTCTTGATTCTTATTAAATGGCTGCATGTGTGCATGTTTGAAACTTAACAAATAGGGTCATTATTTCTCTATTGGTTCCATGACTCACCTCTGTGCTCTGTGTGGTTTCATTACTCACACTGTCTTTTTTCACCTTCCCCAGGGCCACTTTATGGCTCCCTCATGAGGGCTTGGCAATGTTTCTTCACCTCCACCGAGCGATTGTCCGCACTCCACTCCTCCATCTCCCAGTCGCTCATGGCGGAGGAAGGGGACCGGGTGAGGACCTGGCAGAAGGAGACCTTTCCAAAGAAACTCTTCTGTGGGTTCAGGGAGAGCCATGACAACGGCACAAGCTTTACTCGTGCGCAAAAACCCTGGTCCAAAAAACTGATGAAGGTGTGTGTGTGTGTGTTCGTGTTTGTGTTTGTGTGTGTGTATCTCTGCACATGCTTTTAATGGTGGTCATGAGTAGACAAAAATCTTTACTGCATCTCATGGTCTTCATTAGCAACTCCATCTTCTGATGAAACCCACAAGATGCGGTTGAAAGCTCAGAAAAACAGCTAGTAAGAGGACTTTGAAGTGCTGATAATATTTTGTCTGCGATGTTTTTTAGTCAAACAGCTATTTCAAAGGTCAAGAATGAACTGTCATGCACAGCAACATGTTTTTCAGGATGCTTTAAAGGAATAGTTCAGGTTTTTGGAAAATACACTTACTCACATTCTTGTCGAGAGTTAAGCGAGAAGATTGATGCCATTCTTAAGTCTTGATGGTAAATATGAAGCTACAGTTAGCCACACTTAACATCAAGACTGTAAACAAAGGGAAACAGCTAGCTTGGCGCTGCCCTACCAGCTCCTCTGAAGCTCACCAACTAACACATGTTTTGTTTGTTTAATCCATACAAAAGCCTAATGCAAAATTGACACATTATAGTTTCACAGTTGCGTGACATCAGACAGAATGGTCAACGGTCAATGCTTGACCAGACTTGACATTGGTGTTAGTCCTGCCTGTAGCACTGATTGAATAGATGGATTGTCAACCAAGGAACTGCTGTTTCATGTCACAGTGATGAATTAGTCAGCGCGGTGGAGTTGGCGGATTCAAAGGTCTTGACCCAGGCATGTTTTATGGGGGTTAGGTGTCAAACTATTTCTTGACTTTGAGAAGTTACAGAAAATGATCCACCACATAACCCCCTGTGAGCTAATTTGACCGACTGCATTGAATGTATGTCCCAAAATGTCACACTACCCCTTGAAGTTGTGCATTTGTTTTTCTATAATTATTTGAATGTCCCGTGTGTAGGATTTAGGGGGATATATTGGCAGAAATGATTTACGGTATTTGTAACTATCTTTTAATCAGTGTATAATCACCTAAAAATAAGAATTGGTGTGTTTTTGTTGCCTTAGAATGAGCCGTTTATATCGTTGTGTTACATTTACCTCAGAAGTTGGAGGTGGTCATGCAGGGGATTATGCCAGTGTCAGTACAACAAGGCGGAAGACCAAGATGTTGTTAGCAATTCCAGTTCAAGCCAGGTTAACAATTGTTAGTGATACCAGTTTAGAGCAAGGCGTTACGCTGTATTTTGCACATACAAACACTGTATCAACATGTCCACATATAGAAGTTGGGAATAGGACTGTGTGTAGAGACAGAGGTGCTAATAAACAGTGTCATACTGCAGCGTTCACTATTCGTGACACACCATCAAGGTAGAAATACGTCCGCCGGGAGCCGTTCAGCACTGCGGACCAATCGGTCTAATGGGATGTCGGACCAATGACATGGACCCACAGTGTTATGGGGAGGTGTTACATCTTTTGTACTCCCTGAACTCACCATGTTTTTTATACAATCCAACAAATTTTTGGCCAGCTGTTTTCCCTCTTTCCAGTCTTTATGCCAAGCAAAGCTAACCATCTTCGTGCCTCAGCTTCATGTTTAACTCTTGACTAGAAAGCTAATAAGCAAATTTTCCAAAATGTCAAACTTTCTTTTGACTAAATAATATGCATGTGTGCGAATGTTTACTCAACAGCTGGAGAAGGCCCGAGTTGCATATCACAAGTCCTGTCAGAGAGAACAGTCAGCCCTCGACAAGGAGAAACAAGCAAACGAAAACACTGAGATGAGTCCAGAGAAAAAGCAGAAAATTACAGAGGCCAGAGAAAAGGTCACAGAGGAGAAAGAAAAGGTGAGGGGGGATGTTAACACACTGCACTGCTTCACTCCAAGTATGTCACGCATGTTGAATTAGGGCTCCATTCACAACACATTTAAATGCACAATTCCTGATTCACACCACGCCACACAGTTAAACATAATGCATTCCTAGAGAGTTTTGTTGGCCTGCTGCATGCAGTGATGCACTATCAACTCTAAACAAGAAGCCCCAGCCTTAAATATCTGTTCCAAGCATTTTCCTTGTATGGAGATGTGTTATTGTTACACCGCTCAGTGTTTATGGAGCCCAGCATGGGAATGGTAAAGAGCACCAGATTTATACATTTTAGATCTTCCGCCATTAAAGAAACAGCAGAAGTTCGTCCAGAGAAAGCATTCCGTAACTTCTCATCATAAGACTGTTTTTTTCTGCAGATAAGAGACCGCTACGAGCAGCTGCTGGAGGATGTGTCATCCTACACCCCTCGCTACATGGAGGAGATGGAAGCCATTTTTGAGCAGTCGCAGGAGGAGGAGAGGAAGAGGATCAGCTTTCTGAAGCAGGCCTTCCTCTCCATCCACAGACATCTTGACGTCACCAACAATGAGAGGTGAGCAGCCATCGGATGATTGTATGCCTGTTAGAGGTTGATGCCGCACAAGTGTTTCTGTGTATTTATGTTGTCCTTGTGCCAGTGTGAAGGCGGTGTACAGTGAGCTCCACGACACTCTGATGGCCATCAATGAGCAAGATGATCTCAAATGGTGGAAGAACAACCACGGCCCTGGCATGCCCACCGACTGGCCAAAGATTCAGGTATGTTATGAAGCTGCACAAAATCAATATGGAAACAGGCAACTTTTCACCCCTAGTGTTTCCAAGGGGTTTTATTGTTGGTGTCGCTGTTGCAAAGACAGATCTACCACAGTTTCCTCAGTTGCTTAAATTCACTCGGAGCATTTCACAAAGAACTCAACAGAATGGCTTATGATACTGTTTGGCAACTGGGGACAGCTAGCACAGAAAACAACAGGGTTTTCCCCTTCAAGTTTTGGTTGCGCTTCGGTTGTTGCCAATTATTGGATGTAAAGATGGAGGACATGACAGCTCCCCAAAAGTGAAGCCAAAATATCCCGATTGTGGCCTGGTGGCTGGCTGCAGTATGGGTCATAAGCCCCATCCCCTCCACGTCAGCAGATGGGACATGAACCAAACTAAAAACTCAACGTACACGGCACTTTATGTTCTCATCATGCTGATTTATGTTCATTTTTATGAAGTATTCATTTTTCTGATAAGTTTGGTTTTAGTCATTTATTTGATGCTATAAAATGATTTTGTGACATCATGATTGACAGCCGTGTGTTTATCAATCATGTGCTCTCGATTAATAGCGCTGCTCACCAGTGGCATAAGGAAGTTACAACGGGCCCCAGTTCATGCCATAATGACAGGCCCTAGTGCATGCTAGTTGCTATTTATGCACCTAAACTAGTTAAACTAGTTACCATATGACCTTATCACGTCACATGAAACGGAGACTTGAAACTGGATAGCACCAACATGCATATTACCAGAAATCTGAATTACTCATAAGGCCTCCATTTTCTGCCCTTTATATTGTTGGAGGGCCGACTCTCTCTATGGGCCCCCTCACCTCATGGGCCCCAGTGCCTGCACTGTCTATATTTACGCCCCTGCTACTCACAATTGGATGTGTATGGGCAGAAACGTGATAAAGCAGCTCCACTTCCTGATCGCTACTGTGCAGACTTGGCTCCAAATGACATCACTAGGGCATCACAGTATCTGGGACATTTTGGCTTCATTTTTGTACAATGAGAGGAAGTGGAAACATGTTTGTCCATCTTTACACACATCCTGTGGACCGTGAATTGAGCCGTCATTTTCCTGGGGGATTGTACCCAGTGGCAGACAGAACTGCATAGTGAAAGCAAGGCTTATAGGGAACCATGGAGTCATTATTCTACAGCCATTACATTGTGCAATCAACATTAACTTCATGATGATTATCCATCCATTCATCCATTTTCAACCACTTATCCAAAGCTGGGTCGAGGTGGCAGCAGGCTGAGCAAAGTATTCCAGATGCCCCTCTCCCCAGTAATGATTTCCAGCTTCACCTGGGGGACCCCGAGGCATTCCCAGGCCAGATGAGATATGTAATCCCTCCAGCGTGTTCTGGGTCTGCCCCAGGGCCTCCTACCAGTTGGACATGCCTGGAACACCTCTAATGGGAGGAGGAGGCATCCTGATCAGATGCCCGAACCACCCCAACTGATCCCTTGCGATGCAAAGGAGCAGCAGCTCCACTCAGAGCTCCTGATCCTATCTGTAAGGCTGAGCCCAGCCACCCTTCGGAGGAAACTCATTTTGCTCGCTTATATCCGCGTTCTCATTCTTTCGGTCATTACCCAGAGCTCATGACCATAGGTGAGGGCTGGGATGTAGATGGACCAGTAAAGCTTTGATTCGTTAGATTAGTTAAAGGAATAAATGTGTCTGTTTCCACTTCAATATTATTGTTGTTCTGTGCGAACCTGTTAACTTCTACTTGTTGAGTTTTTCTTGTTTTCACCTCAGTTAAATAAAATCACACACACACACACATTGTATAAAACACACACACCAGATCTTTACCATGACAATAAACTCAGGTTGTGTGAATATTTATACATTTATTGCAGCTCTTTTACTTGATGCAAGTGTTGAACCTAAATGTTTGTCTCTTCCTTCAGGAATGGGTACCACCAGTAAAAAAGCTAAATAGAAAGAAGAGAGACCAGAAAAGAAAAGAGAGCCGACCGTAAGTTACCCAGTGTGGTGCTTGCAATGTATGATAACTTTTTTTTCATAGAAATATTGAACTATTTTATTTTTAGACATATTTGTGTTTTTCTGACTGCTCAAACATCCATGTCTCCTCCTGTTAGTGTGATGATTGGAGGTGTGAAGGTGCGAGCTTTGTACGACTACGTGGGAGAGGAGGGTGACGAGCTGTCCTTTAAAGCAGGTGACGCATAAAGTGTGATGTGACGACACTCAGAAGTTAAAGACAGTTTGTTATTTTCACTGTTTTAAAGCTACAATCTGCAAAATGTTTTATGCAAAAATAAAACCATTGTATCAGAATAAAGGAGTGGGCGAGACAAGAAATGCCTTGCATCCCTCTAAAATGATGCCAGACAGGCTGGTAAACATAAGTGTGATGTTACATTACATGATTTCTGGGTATTGAAGTTCAAATATAATATTTTAATGCCACTGCTTTATCAAAATCTGATGCGGCTTTTCAAATTGCATACTTTACTTTCATTACGTACTGCGGCTGCCCTTTCAAAGCACATTCTGTTGCGTTCAGTATGCACACAATCGGGGCAACTACTTTGTCATAACATTGCACCCAGAACTTTGACCCCCTTGCTAAAATATCCGTTACCTTGGAGATAAAACAAAACACCATTTGCCGAGCTCGCCAGAGAAGGAGGTCAACTCAGACAGCTCTGCTGCTGTTACTTTGCAATGCATGTAGTTTTAACTTTGTATACTTGATATAACTGCATACATTTTAGATTTCTATACTTTATATTCATGACAACAGTCATTTACATTTACACTTCATGTCATTTTATTGTCAGTAATCTTTATGATTATTTTGGTCACTTACACAATTAATGTTCCTGTTATTACTATTCAACTGGCAATTAGTGTCTTGAATGCGCTGTCATCCGTCATTGCAGCTTCTAACAATTGTCAACAAGCTGTCATCATCTATCTGCAGCTCAGTAGATGTGACGTATCTTGTGCCTGAGCAGAGCATTTTGGGTCAGAGAAGCCAGAAAAGCTCGCTGGCTTGCATACTTCCAAATATGACCAGATGCAGAAGGACTTCCTGGTATTTTTGGCATACTGCATTGGACATAGCGACTGTGTAATGGGACATACTAAGTCTTTTTCTGGCATACTAATTAGTGTGGTAGTGAGGGTATTGGAACACAGCAAGTTTTATCTCGCTGAATGATACTGTATTTTTGTCCAGATGTGAAAATAGAAAATAGTTTAATCCCTTTAAATGTCCACACCAATGAAAAAAAGCAATGAAAAATCTTTTGTTTGCATTTTTTATTTTCTTGAGGCAATAATATTTTTTTTCTTTAATCTACTTGAACAGACCCCATAGTTTTTATATATGTATAAGCCTCTACCAGATGGTTGAGATGCCATTCAATGTTATTTGTAAAACAGAAAAAAAAAATAAAAATCAAAATTAAAAACCATGTACTGTTATAATGCTAGTACCAACACCATTACAATACTTTGAAACATTTCACACATTGTAAAAAAAACCCAAAAAACATAATGATGTATTTAAAAATAATAATAATTAAGCACATAATGGTAAAGCATTAAATATATGACATTAACAACAGTGAATGCTCATCCTTTTTTATTTCATACGAATTTTAAATTTGTTATCTTAGCGTCCCTGCCTTTACCATAAAAGGACAATTTAACTGTTAAGCTTACATTGTACTTACTGAATTATTTCAGTGTGTATATATATATATACATATGTATATATTGCATATATATTGGAAAACATTAAATGAATAATTTAACAGTAATGAAGGATCAGGGGTGTTTTTATTCTGTAGAGATTAGTCAATTTGAATGACATTAGCTTTGCTTCGCTACCTTCACCATATAAGGACAAAACAACCATTTGCTTGAGCATGTTTTTAAGGAATTATTTGTCCCTAATTAATCCCTTTTATTTTTTGTCTTATGTTACATAAAACTGTTCAGTAAGACTTCTGAATCTAGAACATGTTGAAAAAATATACCTACCTTTGAAAATCCCACCATACAGAGCCCTCATGTCTAGAGTGAGTTATTTTTTTGGCAAACTGAAAAGGCACATTGACATCTAGTAGACTTTTATCAGCATCACATACCGAAACCAAATGGTGGAGATAGCACACACATTTCACATTACGATATACTGACTTGAAATGTGTTCTAACAAACGGTTGCACCGAATGTTTAAGGGATTTATTCATACAGTGAAGCACAGATAGTACAATTAAACAGCTCTAAACTTCATCAACAACATCAACAACATGTAGAGACTAATAGCTACACTCATAATAAGCTTGAAGAGATGTTTTGAAAGTGTATTTATTGCTTGTATTCTGCTTGATAACGCTTTTAAATCTTAACAGATAGAACCAAAATATGAATGTACCATTTGCAACGCTTCTTTAATTTTTATAGTCAGACAACCTGCTTCAAGATAAGGTGAGCTTGGCAAACAACAGCCATCAAAGTCAATCGAGGCAAGCTCATCCTAAAATGATATTTTCCAAACTAACATATGATATGATGCCTTACTTATGTGATTAAAATAAAATAAAAAATAGAAAATTGTACCGGCTTTATATTTGTATTGTACTTTAGATGAAATTATGAAATGATTAAAACATTTTTATAAATATGTTGACAAGCAGAGTTTTTTTTCTGTGATCCCAGGTGAAGTGTTCCTGAAGGTGGAGGAGGAGGACGACCAGGGCTGGTGTCGAGGCGTCCTGAGTGGAGGGAAGGAGGGCTTCTATCCAGCAAATTATGCTGAAGTTGCAGAATGACGTCACCTTGTCTAATATGTCCTAAACTTATTTCTCACAAAGATTTCAAATCCTCTAAAAAAATATTATTATTATACTATATCTTGTCACACTGATTCATGTCAGATATAATCTGTTCCCAGCCATTTTTTAAATGTCAAATTTAAGGCCTTAATATCCTAAACTACTCTGGTTTGAGTACTTCTACAATATGATTTAACTTAACAAAGACTACATGTACTGTTTGTGCAGAAGCTGTATGTGTGAGTGTGTGTGTGTGTGTGTCTGCATGCATGTGTGCACGTTAAGACAACAGAGAACAAGAGAGGATATTTATTTACTGCCTGAGTCATTAGGTCACTGTAATGAAGATAATGACACATGAGGTTTACCCAGGCACAGGTTTACAGTAACAGGAGCACACACAGTTAATGTTTACTTAATAAGTATTATGTAGAGGCACATAGGAGTACCTTTGACTGAGGGAATGGATTTTCAAAATAAAAGTGTCTTGCCTCTAATCCCTGTCGTTGAGAATTTTTGTCACCATGCTAGCTGTGTGTGTCTGTGGATGGCAATGTTGATCAGCCGGTTGGTCCATCACTTTTGTGCGGACTGAAATATCTCAACAAACATCAAATGGATTGCTACGAAATTCTCAACAGTCATTCATGGTGTGAAGGGGGAAAAACCCTAATGACTACAGGGATTCCCTGACTTTTCATCAAGTGCCATCAACAGGTCAAAGTAAGTTTACACATGTTAGCTGCTAACACGCTAAACTAAGAAAGTGAACATGGCAAAGCTTGCAGCTATGCATCAGCTCGTTGGTGTAGAGTAGTGCTGGAATAAGTCCTACAAGACTGAAGTGAGTTGTCATGTTAGCACTCTTGGTTCCTTCGCCTTGAAGTCAATGTGTTGGCATTTTTTGTTTCAAAAATTATTTAATTCCGTTGAATTCAATTCAGTTTTATATGATAAAAATATATCTGTATCATGAATATATATTCACCAAAGAGCTTTTTTTTTTTTTTTTTTTTTTTTTTTTTACAGACTGGACATTTAAATTTTTATATTTTAAGAAAAATTTACACAAAAGACAAAAGAACAGAAAAAAAGCAAAAACATATATGTGTTAATATGTGCCATCATTTTTCAAACAAATTTCAAATATTTAAGTTGTATACAATGCTTATCATTATTTTGTTATTATTTATTTATATTTATTTTATTGTCTATATTAGATATTTTTAATTAGGCTATTAATCAAACAGAGGTTTAGCAAAATACTTAAAGACAATAAACTAAAAATAATTTAGGTATTTATTTATTCTGTCTGAGGTCCTCCAGTGCAAAGAAGTCTTGTAGATTTGGATCTACATCTAAAATTATCGATAATTGATATAATTGATAATTATTGTGGTAAAGACATTATATTACATTATAGATGTTATTACCTGAAGTGACTTACATTTCTTCCCATTACATAACAAAACTGTGTGTCCGTACATGAGAGAATTTTACACCATAGTTGTTGTGGGATATTCTTTTACTTTGAAAGGCATATTAATCATTTTGACCTTTGACATTTCACTGCCCTGTTTCTCAATTCAGCTCCTATTCTCCCACCCATTTTTATTTACATTCATGAAATGTTTAACCAGAGTTAGGCAATATGCGATAAATCTTTGGCTGAGCACCCAACCTTACACCTTTGCGCACACACTACACTCTGGTATCACAGCAGACTCTTGAGGCGGTAAACCTGTTGGACAAGATGTCTGAGATACAAGTGGTGA
The DNA here is from genome assembly GCA_026686955.1 of Epinephelus cyanopodus. NCBI lineage: Eukaryota > Metazoa > Chordata > Actinopteri > Perciformes > Serranidae > Epinephelus > Epinephelus cyanopodus. Next base: position 20,441,021 of record CM048933.1, on the reverse strand, counting down.
ACGACAAGACGTCCAACCGTGGTTGAAACATTTGTGAGACGTAGGAGGGCTTTGTGTTTACGGTTGCACTGTACTGACAGCATTTAAAGGACTCTGCATGTGTAAGTACAGCTTTGATATTTAAGCTTAATTCTTTGGGAATGTGTTGATATAGTGTTACAGATACAGTAGGTACATGTCAGCTGCACTGTGTGGATTAAGTTACCTTTATTAGAGTGCTTTTAAAGGTATGACAACGTCTCAAAAACTGATTGTCACATGCTCCCCAGAGCAAATGTGTACTGTAATGGATTTGGATTGGAATGTAATTATGTGTTTAATGGGTTCAAGGTGTTTATGTTTCCTCTGTAAAGTGTAATTATGTGTTACTTTTTGTTAAGATAATGTCCTTTCTCTCACAGGCGGATAAACTCACAATGGAATTTGCTTGTGGCTTTGTTTATGTGCCGCCATCAGTGAGTCACAAAGATGGCCAAAGACCCAACGTCTTTAAGCGCTCAGGTGTGAATTCTTTCAATCATTCCAAGACATAAGACAATATAACACTTGGTTAAAAACATGTCACATTTCTGAGTCCACTTGTAGTTGTAGTTGTATTTTTCTCAGTTCTATGGATTTCTTGCCAAATGCACTTATTTTCAATGTGGCTTCAGTGGTGATTGACACCTGAAAGAATTTCAGCTATCTAAAACATCAACAAATTTTAGCAACACTGTCACAGGGTGTGTATCAGGCAGCAAGAAAAAGGCACTCGAATGCAGACAACCAGGCAGACAGGAACAGTTCAGTGAATTTATTAGTATAGATGGCAATTAAACTTACGGGTAAAGGTAGTGAGTCAAAGGGAAGTAACCAAAAGTCCACAGGTTAACAGGAATGAGGCAGGGAAATGGTGCAGGCACATTTGGGCAGGAAGGCAGGAAGCAACACTGACAATCTGGCCACTGGCTTTAGAAAAGGGGCTGGCTGTGTTTACTGTACACTGACAGGATGATCAGGGAATGAATTAGACACAGGTGAGCCGAGGGATGTGGCTGTCAGCGTCCGAGGGCATCTGGTGGACAGGTGGAGGGTGACAGTGACTCATGGGTGGATTATGACACAATGGGCCCCTGGTGGTCTCTTTGTTGTCATTTTGTGTCTCTTTGTGGTTGTTTTGTCTGACTTTGTAGTGGTTCTGTGTCTTATTGAGGTAATTTTGAGTTTTTTGTCATTTTTTGTGTATCTTTGCGGTTGTTTTACATCTCATTATAGGTGTAATGCATCTCTGTAGTTATGTTGTGCCTCTGTTTTTGTTTTGTCAAAATTAGGTAATTTTGAGTCTTTTTTGGTCATTTTTCATGTCTCTTTGTGGTTGTTTTGTGTATTTTTTGTTGTTTTGTCTCTTTGTAGTTGTGTTGTGTCTTATTGTGGTAATTCAAAGTCTTTTGGTCATTTTTGTGTCTCTTTGTAGTTGTTTTGTGTCTCTTTGTGGTTGTTTTGTGTCTCTTTGTAGTTGTTTTGTGTCCTTTTGTAGTTGTTTTGTGTCTCTTTGTGGTTGTTTTGTGTCTTTTTTGGTTGTTTTGTGTCTCTTTGTAGTTGTTTTGTGTCCTTTTTAAACATTTCATGTCTTTTTATTTTCTTGTGTCTTAATGACGTAATTTGATGTCTCTTTGTGGTTGTTTTTTGTCATTTGGGTGATTTTGAGTCTTTTTGGTCATTCTTTCCTGTCTTTGAATGTTTTGTGACTCTTTGTAGTTCCTTTGTGTCTTATTTAGGTAATTTTGTTTTATCCCTTTTAGTAATTTTGTGTCTCTTTCTGGTTGTTTTGTGTCTCCTTGTTGTCATTCTCATGTCTTATTCACATAATTTGGTATCTGGTCGAGCCATTTTCTGTTTTTTTGTAGTCATGTTGTGTCTCTTTGTTGGGTGTTTTCTGTGTCTCTTTGTAGTCGCCTGTGTCTTTTAAGGTAATTTGCGGCCTTTTTTGGTTTGGTAGTTATTTTGTGTCTCTTTGCAGTTCCTTTGCATGTCTTTGTAGTGATTGTGAGTCTCATCCTGGTTGCTGTTTACTTGACTGACATTTTTAGGGATACAACTAACAATTATTGTCATCGTCAATTAACCAGTCGATTGTTTTACCAAATAATCTATTAGTTGTTTGTATGCCCACTCAGTAATCCATCCTTGCGGTGGCTGCAGTTTCATAGAAATGCACAGGCCTGGGGAAGCAGTGGGAATGGGAAGTGGAAAACAACGGAGGCAGCTGTCGTGACAGTCAGTCTCAGATTCAAATAGCTTCTTTGTTGACTCACCAGTTTGAAGAAATCCACCAAAGAGACACAAAGCTTTCACTGTGCAGTCGCTACGTCTATCACTGACACGTCACCTGCTGTCAGGTCCATTCTCTGTCGGGTGGGGAAAGTCATTCTGGGATATATAGGAAGTCATAAACTGAAGTATGAGAGAGACAGAAGTAAATTGCAATACTCAATCACAAAATCACTGCTAATTTATAAAAGTATGCACAGGTGGGCTTTTCCTCTCATCACAGCTCTCTGAGTGACTGGTTGGTTAAGTACCATTATGTATTATGCAATCAGTGACACACACAACCTCTCCTGTCTATCTTGGAGGAGAGATTCCTTTCAGATACTTTGCTTTTCTCAGTAAAAGCCATCTGCCACCTGAGTCACAATTTCTTCACAGCACAAAGGTCATAGCTGCACCAGTTGTTTTGTCTGCGCTCACATTTCTCTTGCAAGAAGCTGTTCTCAAATTACTGTATTTTTTTTCCATGTCTATGCTTTTTAGCTCTTCTCCCTCCTGTTAACCGGATCCGTCCTCGCAATCCTCCCCCTCCTCCACCAACAGTCTCCGCAGAAGCCAAATCACCGAAATCCCTCCAATCTACCTCCAAGGGTATTGAACAGTTGGAAAAGAGCAAGGAGGTGAAGAAGGCTGTGAAGCCCACTCCCTTCTATGAAAATGCCGAATTTCACAATAAACAGCAGGCAGCCTCTTCCATCAGTGCAACTCCTCAGCAGCAGACACTGCCTCGAAAAACAGGTACTGTGAATGTGCCAATATCAACGGAGAACATCACTCAAATTAAGAATACCCATATGTTATTTCCATGGCTGAGTAAAGGTCAATCAATATTTGTGAACATGAGCTGTTCTCTCTCAAAGCCAAAACTAGAGGAGGAAGTCTCAAAATTGTGATGTCATGGTATATAAAGTCTGGAGCTGCTCCAAAGACAATGAATGGGAGCCTGATTTTGTGGACCCACAGAATGTTTGTTTTCTTTTTTTACACCCAAATGAGCTTTATTCTGTTGACGTGTTCTCAGTCGTGAAACAGAAAATGTGCATATAAACTCCAAACATCCCCCTTGGGTGCTCTCCACATCATCCTGAACATCTTTCCCAGTTCATTGTCTAAGGAGCAGCTCCAGACTTCGTACCCTATGACATCACAAATTTAAGTTTTAGCACTCCATACATGAATAACATGAATGAATTTAGAAAATCAACACATTCTTACTCCAACTTCGTCACATATCGACGCTTGGTCATGGACTTGCCATGTCCAGATACAGCATGCAAGGTACCGTGGGTGCGTTGGTTGTTGACGTTATGTACAACACTGTACACTGATGCAACTAATGCATGTTTGGTTAAGGCAACAAAAGCACGTGGTTAGGTTTAGGGGAAAAAAGAACAGGGTTTGGATTTACAGTCTTATGGGATGCAAACACAGCTCTCCCAGGTGAAAGTCTGTGTTTGTTGGAACCATCCGCCACCCCTCTTGCTCACCCCACTTGGAGTTTCTCTGCCTTACTTTTCATTCTTGTCCCGCTTCACCATTAAGCTATAAAGGCAACTAGCCGGGCATTATGCCGCTGTAAAGATGGCTTTGTTTGTTGGTGTGTGACGCTACAAGTCACTGCACAAACATTGGATTTTGAGACTGGGTTGTGAAAATTGGGCGTGTTCTCCTGTAGTGTTAATGTGCTGTTAAACAATGACAGTTATTTTAAACAAGCAATTACCTCTTATTTCAGTGTTGTTCCCTCAGTCACAGTCCACTGAAAAGAAAAAAAAAACATCAAAAAGTATTTTTTCAATCAGGAATCTTTGGCTCTCTTTTTCAGAAACAATCCAACTTATTGGATTGGTACAGAAATGTAACGTATTGAGTTGAGAAAAAAAAAACCAAACATTGTGTGTTTATTCTGAATCAACAAAATTATTATCTCAGAATTAGTTTTCCCAGAAAGAAATCTGCTCTTGCTGTACTGAATTTCCACGATTATTATCTCAGAATTATGAGAAAAGATTTTAATGGAATTTTTTTGTGTCTGTATTAACACATTTATAATCTCGGTAGTTCAGAAAGATATGAATTAAAGATTGTTAGCTAAAAAAAAAGACTAGGTTCTTTTGTCCATAAAAACATTTCTCAGAATTCTGAGATAATAATCTTGTTAATTTAGAAAATTTTTGTCCATAAAAACATTTCTCAGAATTCTGAGATAGACTGGTGCATCACAAGAGAAAGAAATATGTTTTAATGGGAATGTAAACACTAGCCCTTTAACTCTTCAGTTGTATTCATAGACAGAGACTGAGCTGCAGGCGGTTTCACTGTGTTAAGTGGTCCAAAGCTCCTATGTAGGAATGTCATTCATCTGCAGCCTTCAAGATGCGCGACTGCTTTGTTTATTTGGGTGAACTGCTCCTTTAACACACTGCTCCTGTCTGCTTTACCCAGCTCTTCTTCCACCACACATGAAACCTGCAGGAAACACCAAGTCCCTTCCTTACAGCCAGCCACTTCCCTCCTCCAGCACCAACAGTCAGAGTTTTACCTATGACGTCCCAGACAATGAGCCAGATTTAAATGTGCGTCCCTGGGACCCAAACTACTCGTACACTGCACCAGAAAGCACTGGGGGTGACGTGAAGCTGCCAGCTGATACTAGCAGTGTGTCGGCCCAGACAGCAAGTAAACAGAATTTTTTTTCTTCTTGTCAATACAACATAATGTATTTTCCAGATTTGGTGCTGCTTTGTGCAAACAGAGTTAAAGACCAGACAGTTCATCCCAGTTTATTCTGCTCTTAGCCCCACCTCTTCCTCCGAGACCTTCATTCATGAAGTCAATGCCAGAGTACCTGGTGCTGTTACCTGCGGGCCAGCTATTCGCCTCATCGTCTCAGAAATCAAACTCACAACGTGTCCCATCACCTACGCATAAAGGTAAATGTCTCCTTCAGGTTGTCAAAAGAATAACACTCAGATGTCTGCCTTCTCTCCAATATAATGGAAGTGTATGGCAGTGCCAAAAATACATTTGAAAAACTCAACAGCAACGTGTCTTTCCAGAAATCATAACTTAGTTACACAAGATAATCCACAGATTTTGTTGTGAACAGTTTCATGTAGGAACTATTATCTCCGCCAAACTACAGCCACCAACCACATCACCAAGCACTCACCAAGTGTGCATCTACTTAGCACAGGCCTTAGAACAATGCTCAACCTTGCAGCCAAATTTTCCCATTGGCCACTTGCAGCATTGTAGCGAAAAATCTCATGCGAACCAAAAAGCATTTTCCTCATCAGCCACCATTATAAAAGAGACATCAACAGGACACCTTGAACTGCAAACAAATGTCAGTTATGACTCTTTCTATATGTTTTTTTTATCCATGGAGTTCATATATTTGTAAGCTTTCCTAGAGCCAAGAAAAGGCTTTTTAACTTCATTTAAACACATCTGTTCCTGCTCCACATATGAGTGCCTGAAGTTCATCTTTTGTTCCCATGTGCTGACCCTTTTCTTCAAGAGCACCTGCGTTTTTTCTTGAGTATCATGTGATTAAGACGGTCCTCGAGCACACTACTATCTCATTCTTCAAAGCCAAGAAAAACGTTTTCGCGCTGTCACGAGCCTTTCTCCTGTAAGTAGATGCACGCTTCCATCTGTGCAGGGACACAGTTGGTGGGTGTAGTTCAGAAAGAAAATAGTTCCTACATGGAAGTGCTCACAACAAATTCTGTGGATTATCTTGAATTACCAGGTCATGGTTTCCCAAAAGAGACATTGCTGTTGAGTTTTTCAAATGTATTTATCTGGCGCTTTGAGCACCACAAGCCGATTGCCATTTAGTTCCATTATATTAAGAGAAGGCAGACATCTCTACGGCTGATATCTCCATCACACAAATGGCACTACAGGTAAGAGGAAAAATACGCATTTCTTCATTTCATTTGAACTGTCACTTTATCTTTAACAACTAAACTCTATCTTAAATAGATAGGTCTTTAATTTCCTTATAAAGATGTTTATTTTTTTAACGATCTCGTTCCAAACTCATGATCAGTAGATAAGGGGCCTCTGCCGGGGAATCCTAATGTGCTCCTTGTCAGTTTAGGAAAATTACTCTCAGAGGAAAGAGGTCAGTAAACTTTTATCATCACCATAAAATCTTCATTATCGCCCATCTACTTTGATTCTCAGTCTTATTGACTTATGACTGTAATGATGTTTGCATATTTCCAGTGGAGACCATCCAAGGAGAACCCACCTCCTGCTCCCAGTGCGACTCTGTGCTGGACACCTGCTACGACAATGTGGTAATTACGTGCTGTATCTTCAATTCCATCTTCATCCTGAAACTGATAAGTGGCAACACAATTAAGAGGCATTGATCTTGAATGTGGATAATTACTGTAAATCTCCTTGTAATCATTACTGTGAAATACAGAGTATGACAAGTATTATTGATCAAAACATAATGAAAAAATGGATACTCAGTAATGTTGGTAATGTTTCTCAATGAAACTAACGCTCTCTCCTTATGTTGAACTACAGGTTAATGAGTGTTACTTCTGTCAGCCCTGGGAGCAAACCAGCACTCCCAGTATACCCCCGTGTCCTCTACGTGGTCACCAGGATGGCCTCTTTTTGCTCTGTCCCAGTGAAAAGACCCTGTGTGCCACTGACTCTCTGCTGCTCTTCTGCATCGACATCTCAGGCTCAATGAGCATCACCTCTCAGGTAAAACCACACGACCTGACACTGATCTGTTTACTGTTAAAGCCGTCTGTGACAGCTGGTGTTTCAAAGGATCAATCTCTGTTGTTTTAAGGTGTCGGAGGGAGAGCATGTCTTCCACAGATCCCGTCTCCAGGTGAGGTCTCTTGTGTAAGCCTGAAAACAAACACTGTGTGAGTCTTAACATACTGTAGGTAGAGTCCATTAAACTCTACACAACATCATGTGTACATGCACAACACAGAGTGCAATAGCTGTCCAAAGAGGTTTTAAGATGCAGTTGTTGATAAGAAATCATTGTCTTCAAAATCAGTTTGTCCAGGAAGCCGTGTTGCAGTGTGTTTGGACACTAAGTCAGCAAAATCCTGACATACGAGTGGGACTCATCACCTTCAACAGTCAGGTACGTACATGATCATCATAGACTTGATCCACCTCTTTTTTTATATTCTATGTCTGTTACTCAGGTTTGTTACAAATGTTTTGGCGAAAATGCATGTTTGGAAAGTATTGATCATAATACTGCTGGTAAATGAGACTTGGATTATACTGAGTGAGTTGTGCAGAGGTTGTGAAGATATTTTGATAGGAACCATTTTCAATTCAATTTGTGAGGAAGGCTCTTTTTTAATTTATTTACTGTAGAGACATGCGAAAATACAATTTTTCTTCACATGTTGAAGTAAAAAGTGGTGAGCAACTAACGCACAAATGGTCATAATGTAGGTGAAGTATTCCTTTAACCCTTGATGTTTGTGTTGCCAGGTGACGGTACATGGAAATGAGAATTTCACGTCACATTCCCTGTGTGGTCCTGAGTTGTCTGACAGCGACTTTCTGAAAGAGGCTGCAATTAGTTTCCCCATTCCACCTCCACTCTCACAGACTAAGGACTACCTACAGAGACAAGTCATGGGGTAAGACGATCAGTTGTTTTGTCTTTTATTGCATAATAGAAACACTATCCTCAGACTAGAAAAGTGCACTCAGTAGAGCGCAGACTTCCGCCAGGTGACAGCTATTCACAGCTAGAGAATGCACGTGGCATAGCTGGGCCTCTAAGCTCCCTTACAGTCAAGACGACGGCAAAGGGGTTTTTGTTTGTTTGCTTTTTCATCTCTTATGGTGCCTAACTTTAGTTTATCCTAATATGCCCGGTATGGAATTAATCTGCAGATGCTCCAGTTCGAAATGAGACCAAACTTTTCCATCTGTGTCATTTTTTGAGCCACGACGAAGGCCAGTAAGGGATCTTGTTTATAGTGGAGACAATTTTCAGAAATTCCCTTCGCTCTCTGCTTTTGCTACATGATTTTGTTGCGGACCTGCGGCCCCTACGGTCCGGTTTAGAGGAGTGAGGAGTCAGCAGTCAGTAATGGTATAAAACAGTCAATAAAACAGGTTTTCAACAATTGTGAGCCACTGCAACCTTTAGCATACAGTCATATGTGCACTCAGAATATTAGGCTGATTGGTCCAGTAGTTTTGCGAGATTAGCTGCTACAGAAAAGATACTCATACTTACACATGCATACACACACGATACACAGGGATAATAACATGTTCTTTGATTTTCCTTTTGTTGAAAGATTATCTGAAGGTGGGACCACAGCTCTCGGTCCAGCTGCTCTCCTCGCGATTGCAATAGCCTCCAGACAGCCAGGGGCCAAGGTAGGTTTGGTCATATTTACAACATCACACCAGTGCATGTTTTTAGTCCATAGATGATATAAAAGGAAACAGGTATACCACACCGTGATGGTCACCTGTACTCATTTTATTTGAATAGATTTGTTTCTTGGCCATCTTTTATTTGTCTATTCTCTAAAAACAACACAATCCTGACCTGCTATCCCCGCTGATCTTGAAGGTGATTATCTGTACAGATGGGAAAGCCAACACAGAATTGGGGAATCTGGAGGTAGAGGATAATGATGCTCGCACTCTCCTCTCATCTACCATCTTCTACCAGGAGTTGGGGGACTATGCTGCTAAACAGGGGTTGGTACACATCTCCTCATCAATGTCAAGAATAGAACAAGTGTTAAAATCAATATCATACTGCTGAGATGACAATTAACATGCATTTTCACATGAATCACTGCTGCTCCACCAACAAAAATAACTATAAGTCTGTAACCAGTGATTATATTAGTACTAATGAGGGCCTATAAAGGCTCATTATGGCTCGAGCGGTCTGGTGCTGTGCTGTAATGAAGTTCATACTTCTTTCATTAGTGTGACAGTGTCTGTGCTGGCCAGAGGGAACAGACTGCAGGCTGGATGAGCTGGGAAGACTTGCTGATCGCACTGGAGGGAAAGTAAGATTTGTTGTATTGTGTATCAACATTTGGCAGATTTTTATACGGAGTGCCAGTATTTTTATTATGTATATCACTCATCAGATGTTGTTATCTGTGTGTTTCGTCCCCTAGGTGGTGATAGCAAGCCCCAATAGGTTAAGAGAGTTTGAGCAGATCATTGAGAACAGGACCATCGCTACACACTGCACTGTCACATTACTGCTGCCCAACTCACTGTACGTTCTGCACTGTGCATACCTTTATTACTAATATTTCTAAATTCTTCATCAAGTAGCCTAGTCGGCACATGAATGCACTTGAAATTACTTAAATAATAACCACTGACTGATGTTGGTCCAGGCGTATGAGAGAGAGAAGGAGGCAGGACACATAGGGACCAGAGAGGTGGGGAATGTGGACCCAGCTACAGAGATTACCTTCCAGTTTGGAGCCAATGAAACAGGCCACAGAAGGTGAGAAGAAACTGGTACAGTATGTCGCCACTGACAGGCTGGGTAGTTTGGCATGCATGACAGTGTCTCACTGCAGACTATGAATCTGCATCCATGTCTTGCCACCACACATAGCTGCAGCCCAATGCCTTCATCCTGAAACTTCCCTGAATGGGCCTCAGGAAGTTCCTTAAAATGGAAATAGAGAGGTTTTTTGATGGTGAAGTAAAGATTGATTGCACAATATAATGGCTATAGAATAACGACACCATCTGCGTTTAGACAGGGTCCTTGTAAGCCTCATTTTTGCTTTGCTATCCTGACTTCTGCCTGGTATGATCTCCTGGGGCAATGTAGACTGGATTTACAGCGCAAAGGAAGTTCGTCAACCACTGCACAAAATTAACATTATAGAATTTATGGACGTAGCCACGGTGATGCCGCCCATTTTGAGGCTCTGAGTTTGGCATTTGGCCATTGTTGTCTTGTTTTTTTGGAGCCAGAAGTGATCATATTTGGATGAGACAATGGAGCTGGATCTGACTCACTGACTGTGGTGATGCCTTGCAGACAGCCTCTCACTCATAGCAGCCACTCCCTAAATAATCAGTCAATTTAAGCCTCAATAAATTTAAATGAATTTTATAGAAATTCACCCCTGTACAGTTGTCATGAAAGGGCAAATTAGCTACAGAAAGCACAAAACCGTTTCTTGTACCAGGCTGTAAACATGTTTATTTCTGCTGTGAAGTTGGGCATTTTTACATGGGTGTCTATGGGATTGAGCTGCGTATAGGGCCAGCCTCAAGTGGCCATTCAAGGAACTGCAGTTTTTGACCCTTCCGTAATGATTTTATTTTTCAGCCCAGAGGTTGCCGCTTGTGTGCAACCAAAACAGAAGAGTGTGCTGTGCTGTTACTATTCCCAGTAGCTGACAACCAGAGTACCTTTTGAAAACTGTGTCAGTAGCTAGGCTAGGCTGCGCCCTCTAGAAGCAAGTCTTTGTAATAAATAGTTGGTCATCTGAAAATCATCACTATATGATGAAGTCATAACTTTGGTGATCCCGACTTCTCCTTTGTTGCCATCATTGGGTCCAAATATTAATTTGTCCAGTATTTTGGTTTGTAACTAAATACCTGCCACAATATCCCATCGACCTTCACTGTTCTTTGCATTTAGTGTCAATTAGCAACTGTTGGCATGCTAACAGGCTAAGCTAAGATGGTAAATCCTGGTAAGTAAACATCAGCATGTTAGCATAGTTGATGTGAGCATGTTAGCATACTAGCATCAGCTAAGTGGTGCTAAAGGCAGAGTTGACTCCTCATACAGGCCAGACAGGGTTCTCCAACTTAATATCCTTTTGCTATGACACATTAATGAGACCTTTTAAAGGATGTTATGTTCTCAGCAATGTTTATTTCCCGGGGTCAATCTGTTGAAGTCACCCACCTACAGCTCATAGCCTACTGATGTTATGCTCCTTCTTTTTGTACAGTTCAAACTGCAACGTTAAACACCCACCTCCCTTTGTTTGTTTGCAATTTGAACTGCGAAAATAGCCCTTACCAATCTTTTACAATGTTAGTTCATGTCAAGAACGTTGGATCTTGAGAACACAGTACACTGGGAGCAGTTTGACTCATTCAGCCACTGCTCATTTTAGTTGTACATCTACATCTGTAAACCAAACCAGGCAATGACACCATATGGTCACAAAGCAACACACACTGTCTCTGTGCTCCAAAAACACTTATGTAGATTGTGTTTTTTTTAAAAAAAAAAAAAAAAAAAAAAAAAACAACCCTGAAAACTTCGATTTATAATTGTGTTCTTTTTGTGCTTGTCTTCAGCGTTAGTGCCTGCCCCTGGTAGCCGTGTGTCCATCCAGCTGCAGATCAGGTACAAACACAGGAAGGGACAGACGATGCTCAGAGTGATCACCGCGGACAGAGATGTTACTGATGACAGGTGATAATAATGTTTCCATAATTACAGTATTTTTTTTCTCTTTTGTGTTTTGAGATTACCTCTCCCTCTCTCTCTCTCTTTCACACACACACACACACACACACACACACACACACACACACACACACCACTGAGCTGTTTGCATGCTTATTTCCTTCTTGTAAGCTTAAACAAGTCATTATCTTCTGACGTCTTTAATCAACGAGGCGTTCTCACCCCGAGGACAACAATTGATTAGATGTATTATTTTATACCAATCTCAGTGAGCCTTTAGGCACAGCAGTTTTGAAAATCCAAGGAGACTGGCTGTTGCTGAGATACAGGAGCCTTCACATCATGCGGAAATGATTGCACCATGTAAAGCATTTCTCACCCATTCTAACATTTAGTCACACAGTAAATGAACCTCTCAACTCAGCCTGCTTCATATACTGAATGAAGGTCACGCAATTCATCGTCTGAGCCGCTACAAAGTGGCTCCTGTGTGTGTTTGCACAGTAATATAATGGCAAGGCTGAAGCTGTAAATGTTGAGAAGCACTCTTATGATAAAAGTGTGGCCCTCCCCCTCAGCTCGGCGGCCCTGTCCTCCCTCTCTCTGGCCATCATTCAGCTCAACTCGTCACAGGCCAGCGCCGCTCTGGCTGTCAGAGGCCGCTTCGTCGATGCCAGGAGGGAAGGAGAGCTGCAGAGGAAGCTGATCGAGAGAGCGATGTGAGTAACAGGAGTCATGGAGGAAACTCTGACTGACATTAGTGTGTGGGCAATATGTAGAATGAGAGCTACTTAATGCTGATGTCTGACAAATGGATTTACTGTAATGAGGCCGCCCTCATAGTCCATATCCTCAACACGTGGAAAAAAGACAAAAGACAGGGAAAATGACGTCCAGTAATTGTGTAAATTAAAAACCAGTTTAGGAACATTTTTGCATGAAATGTTATGAAACAAAAATGTGAGTTAAGATGGCAAACTGTATTGCAGAAATAGAAACAGGAGGATGCAAAGGTTAAAAGCGAGTTAAAGGAAAATGAAAATCAGATGGCTCTGTAGTTGACATTAAAGGAGCTGTATGTGACATTCAGAGCATATGATTCAGAGTCTGGGGCAGGATACTCTCCACATGGTTCTCAATAATCGAGTTTTTACCAAACACTTTGGGAATAGTATCCCTGAACCAGTACGTAAGCCGTACAGACATGTACATAACCCCTAGATCGGTTTAGTATTTCCATTGCAGACAGTAGCCTACTCCTAAATGTAGGTGGGTTGTCACCACGTCACTGCTGCTGTTAGCTCTCGCCTCTTCACCAGGGATGCAGAGGAACATCTTTACCTTGCTGATTGTCAATGGAACGATGCTGAATGCCGACAGACTGGAGTGTTTACTGTTTCTGTCACAGTTGCTGGATCTATAAAAATAGCAGTGTGTTGAGTTCTTGTTGAGCAAGGGAGACGATTTTTTATCGACCAATCAATGGACTATGATGTTTCTAGCTCCACCTTTTAGTATCGGATCAGTGTATGACAAAAAAACGGGACGGAATGGAACAGTTCTATCGGCACCATCCACAATTTGATGATGGATACGCAGAAATAACTGTTCTCATGTGTCACAAACTAAACTGAACCAAAATACTTGGTGGAAAGAAGGGCAACATAGAGGTTGCCAAGCTGGCAGGTAGCAGCTAAGGTTGCTTACAGTACAACAGTGTCGTCCCCCCTACTGAGGTGGACTGGAAAGTTGGCACTATGCTTCCATGTCAATGCCGTCCCAATATCATTGGTAACCACCGTATGAGCACATTGCGGAGTAGCAGCAGTGAGATACACACAGAGGCTCATATGTACTAATATGCACGTGCAGGTGGACCAGGATGTTGTTACTTCACTATATCTTTACATAGCAAATAGTGGTGTACTGCTATATTAATGGTCTGCAAGTTGCATACAGCTCCTTTAAATCAGTCAAATACAAATAATCTGATGAACTGATTTTATGCAAGGCTTTTTTTCAGACATAATTTTATGGTTCATTCAAAATTATCATTTCGAATTAAGCATGTTTACCACGCTTCTATTTTTTCGCTTTATTCCTCGTGATCAACTTGATGTTATCAGTAAAATGACAGTACGTGTCTGAATGCTGTAGATGTAGAATATTTCTTGGCAGATACTGTCATGTACAAAGTGAGTCTTGTCTGTGTTTGCAGAGAGCATAATAGCAGTGCGGAGGACCATCAGATATACCAAGAATGGGTTAAAACAATGGAGCCCATATACAACAACATACATAACTTCACAAGGGTAAGTATTAGCATCTTTTTAAATCAGGTTCAGTGTCACACGTTGGTTAAAATGATCGTAACGAACTCTTGGTTCTTTGCAGAGACAATCTGTGGTTTCAGACTCACAGGTAATTGACGTCATGTACTTGTAAATTACTAAAATACTGCTTGGTACAAGAATACTCTGCCTGTTTTGCTTAACTTTTTATGGTAATCCTTCCTTTTTTTCACCTCCCACCAGTCTCTAACAGACGCTGGTGCAGCGCTGCTTTACACCATGAAGCACAGCAACAGGAAGTCCATCTCAGTGAAGAATAAACATAAACTCTAGCCAACTGTCTGCCTCCACCTTTTATCTCATTGGAAGCAACTCAAGTCATGAATGACATGGATAAATACCGCTGTTTGACTTTGATTATCAGGCTGAATCAATATCCCTCACGTATTTCACAGTGTAAATAATGTATTGCAGTGTATCAATATGAAACACGGTCACTTGTATCATAAAGAAACTCATTTCTCAGACCTCAAATGATTCCTGTCAGTGTTGTATGTCAAAACTGCTGAGGCAGTACACAGAGTACATGGGTGTGTGTTTGAAACTGTTTGGGTTTTTCACTAACCAAACACACAGGAAAAACCTGACTCAGAAACACCATCATGCAGCCAACACCTAGATCCTTTAGTGTCATCAAAAACACCTCACTACATATGTTAACCTCCAGTGCAGTTAATATAGTTCTGATAACTATGTAATTGCATTCATTTCTTTGCACCTGACTTGACGATACAGCAGTAAAGCATTATCTTTAACTTTATTTGAAAAAACCTACAATATAATGTGGTTCAGACATAGCCGTAGATTTCGGGGGGGGGGGGGGGGGGGACGCGGCCCCTCACACCCCACCCCTAAAAACATGAAAGTAGCAGACTACTTTTATCTTGACAAATTTAAAGACATTGGAGCAAAGCATTGGAGGTTGGGCTGCAACTAATGATTATTTTCATTGTCGACTAATCTGTCGAATATTTCTTCGATTAGTCAACTTATCATTTTATTGAAAAATGTGTGAAAATGTGTGAAAATGTTGGTCTGTCTCTCCCAAACCCCAAAATTATGTCATCTACTGTCTTGTTTCATACTCACCCCAAAAGGTTTTAGTTCACCGTTATGGGAGAGTGTGTAAAGCTGCCAATATTTGAATGTAAGAAGCTGCAGTAAGAGTATTTTGAGCTACTTTTATAGTACTTTTCTATGAAAAATGACTCAAACCGATTAGTCAACTACTAAAATAGTCATTGATTATTTTAATAGTCGTCGTATATCAATTAGTCATCAATTAGTCGGCTAATCGTTGCAGCCCTAATTGGAGGAGGCCCCATCAGTTGCGAAACTTCTTCAAGCCCCAAGATCAGATTGAAGTTGGTGAAGATGGCTTTAAGCAGTATGATGTCATTACTGCTCTGGACATGGCGCCATGATGAGTATGATCTATGCATGGTTGGACAACCCATTTAAGTTCGAGAAGTCTCATGGCGTCAGTAACACCCTGGATACTGAGATCGTCCCAAAGTCCCAAAGATTGACATGCTCAACCAACGCTACTGTATTTCCATCCCATACCAAGAATGCAAAAAGAGGAGGTGCTCTAGGAACTACACGGTGCCAGATCCCCGTGGCCTCTTTGACGGCCACGTCTGGTCCATGCATTTGAAACACAAGAACATCGAGACTCGGCTTGAACACTCGAGACTTCCTCTGGCCGAGCAGCTAACTTCAGGTAAATGATTTAATGATGGGGCTCTTCTAGACTTATGAAATGTTTTGGATGGATCAAATCCAAATAGTGAAATGAACCATTTCACAGGGGTTGTGGCACTCAGAAAAAACGTATCTACAGTGTTTCTGGGCCACGGACCTGAACGTTGTAATTCCACATTTGGCCACTATGTAAAATTGCCTTCAAAGCCCAATGCTGTTCCTCAGCCCCCCATTAGTGTTATAATGAAATCTACACCCTTTTGTTTACAGGATGCATAAAACAAACTGTGAATATGTTGATATAATTCACATAAATCAGAAAAAAACTGTATCAATATTAAAGTTTCGATGATAAAAAGTTGCAAAGGCAGTGAGCACTGGAGCACATACAAAATAGGGTTGAACAATAATCATGCCTGAGATGGAAGCAAAGGCATAAACAGACGTGTTTCTCTGGGGCAGCCCTCAAAACACAAACATGCAACTCTGAGCAGATGTCTGTGGAGCATATGGATCTAAAATTCAGCATTGGCAAGTTCCAAGAAAGCAGAATACGTGTATATGTGAATATGTTTCAGCCAGAATACGCAGGCTGATGCTGAGTAAGTAGGACCCTACTGTGCCTCTGTCTCTGTGGAGATCTATGACCATCTTGGCCCCGGGTTTGTGGACACAACCTGGGCCTCCAGCTCCACATCAGTCCTTCCATGAGAGCTCCTCTTCTTAGTCAGGGTGCACAAGTGGGAGGAAAACAGCTCCATCAGCAGGACAGAGAGGACACCCAGCACGAAGATAAAGTTCCAGGCCACCGTCATAGGTTTGTGGAAGTGTCTGTGAAAACAGACTCTGGAGCAGATGCAGTCCCCGGTGCCATTGCAGGTTGAGTCAGCCTCCAGTTTGGTAACAGGCAGCTCAGCCAGGAAGAGAATCACCAGGCGGACACACAGGAAGCCAAACCACAGGGAGTGACACTTGTAGGTGGTGGGGATGAGGCCCGTTACTATGGCTACCGTCGTCACTCCTGGCTTTTGTGTGGGAATCTAAAGGTGGGGAAGTTGGAAAAAATGAAAAGAAAATCACAGCAGCTGAAATTGTAAATACATATTAAGACAGATCATTTCACTTTCAGCCTAGTTTATATACAGTGAGTGTTTCAACATGTTACCTTTGTATCCACCCGGTTTTACTGGCTTTCACCTGAAGGTAAAGGGAGGGGGGTCGTTGAGCCTGTAGCTTCTTGACCTGTCTGGTCAAAATTTATTTTTCATTATCTGGATTTTAATGCAGTCTTATGTGTGCAAATAAAATAAAAAAAATCAACTGTAAAAGAATTACAAGCTACCTAACAAGTATAAAAACTGAAAAATTGTCATTCAAGTTAAACAGATTGAACAGAAAATAATGAATCTATCGTTTTCTCTGCCCTGTACTATAAATGATTTTTCCATCTTTAAATGAGACACACCTCTGGGTCACAGGGCACACACACAAAAGGAAGCTTTAAGGAAGCATGGAAACTGTTACTAGAGGCATTTAAATGTCACGTTAACTATATAAAGCTGTTTGTACATACGGATTGAAGTGGTTCTTAATGTATGTCACGGTACATCAAGTGTCATTAATGGGAATAAAGTGCATAGCAGTAAGAGAGCTCACCTTTAAGAGTTGTCGCTTTGGATGCAGTCGTTTACGGGTGCAAGAAATGTCATTGTCATCAGTATCTTTCACAGTTTCACACCAGATGACGTGCAGACTTTTTAGGATGCTCATGCAGGATATAAAAGAAAACATCCCTACATTTTTTCTTTTACACATTACACATTTTTTATTGGTATAAAATGTGATTCATCTGAATGAACAACTGACTTACGATTTTTTTGGTTTGGTTTTTTGTAATCATCATTTTTTTTTATAACATTAGATGACTAATAATTACACAGTAAAACAGTTACAAATTGTTTGTTCCGACAAAATGTAAATTCAAAGAACTTTAGACAGGTTGTAGTTTTATAAGCATTAAAAAACACATTTACCTGAAATCACAACAGCTTGAGTGATCAGCACATGCTTGCAACACCACGATTTTATGAAGAGATTACAACAGAGAGGATCATTTCATAACTGGCTATTTATAGTACAGTATATATTTTAAAACATGATATGCAGCATCTTTCAATTATAACAATGGAAAACAATGACAAAGCTCTGACATTTTACATAAATGAGACCCTATTTTGAATTTTTTTAAGCTTTCTTGAAAAAAAAAAAAGTTTCTTGTAAAATAACACTTCATCAGAGCCATCATCTAAAAAGATTTAAGGCCACTGGCTAAATATTTAGCGGAACCAAATTCCAAAGTGCTAAAAAAAAAGCTTACAGTCCCTCTTCTTTGACTAAATACTCTGGCAGAGTCTGAAAAGCAGTCACAGGTACAGTCACTGGAACTGTCAGGGAAATGGCGCTGGGTTCAACAGTGGAGGGGGAAACCTCACTGGGTGGCGGAGGAGAGGGAAGCGGGTCAGTGTGAATAATGTTTATGTCGCTGATTTGTGTGGCTACTGAGCCAGCATCTGCGTGAGTCCTTAAGTGCTTGCGAAGGTAGGCAGCAAACAGGAAAGCCTTGCCACAGTGGGGGCAGCTGTGAGGCTTGCTGGTGGAGTGGATCTTCTGGTGTTTACGCAGTCCAGATTTGTTAAGGAAGCCTTTGCCGCAGCTGTTGCAGACATGAGGCCTCGGCTTGGGATGCTGCTTCTCGTGCTCCTGCAAGTCTGCCAGCTGTGCAAACTCTGCCTGGCAGGTTTCACAGACATGCGAGCCCATGGGCACGATTTTGGTAACAGTCGGCGGAGCGGATTCAATGGAGTGAAAATTCTCATGTGCCTGAACTTCATCCCAGCTTCCAAAAGTAACATCACAGAGAGCACAGGAGAACTGTGGGAGAGTTGTGTGGGCAGTAAAGCCTGAGGCTGACCCGGCCTCTGTCTCCTGTTGTTGTTGTTGTTGTTGTTGTTGCTGCTGCTGTTGCTGCTGTTGCTGTTGCTGCTGCTGCTGTTCAGTCTGCTCAGCTAGGTGAGTCCTCTCATGTTTGCGCAGGCTTGAAGACACCACGAATGACTTCAAGCACTCCTCACATTTGAAAGGCCTCTCTCCAGAGTGCACACGCCGGTGCTTGTTGAGGCTGGAGCGCTCAGCAAACGACTTGTCACACTCCGTGCAAGAGAAGGGCCTAAGGCCTGTGTGGACGAGCATGTGGCGCCGCAGATCCCAGGACGCAACAAAGGCCTTGTCACAGCTCTGGCATTTGTAAGGCCGCTCTCCAGAGTGAACCCGCTCGTGCACGGCCAGATCAGCTGGCTGCCGGAACCTCTTAGAACACTTATCGCAGGGGTATGGCTTGAAACCCAGGTGGGCTCGTTGGTGGCGACGGAAACTGGAAGGGTCAGAAAACATCTTGCCACATTGTGGGCAGAGGAACGGCTTCTCTCCAGAGTGAGTGCGGAGATGAGACTGGTAGGAAGAGAGCTGGGTGAAGCCCTTACCACACTGCTCGCACTGATAGGGTTTGTTCTGGGAGTGAATGCGTTGATGGCAGGCCAGAGAGGAGGAGCGGGAGAAGGCTTTGCCACAGTCTGAACACAGGTATGGTTTTTCTCCAGTGTGGGAGCGCTCATGGTTTTTCAGGTCCTTCAGCTCTGTGTATGTTTTCCCCACACTCATCGCAAGCGTATGGCCGATGGCCTTGGTGGTTCCTCCTGTGTTTTCGGAACACAGAGGGATCAGCAAAACTCTTACCGCACTCACAACAGAAGTACGGCTTCTCTCCTGTGTGAGAGCGCATGTGCACCTTCAGTTTAGACAGGTGGGGTAGCTCTTAGAGCAGTGACGGCAAGAGTAAGGACGCTCTCCACTGTGCTGTGTCATATGGATCCTCAGGCATATAGCTTGCATGAAGGCTTTACCACACTCCATGCATACGAATGGTTTCTCCCCGGTGTGAGAGCGGCTATGGTTGCGTAGCTCTGTGGGTGTCTTGTAAGCCTTGTGACAGTCTGGACACTGAAGGGGCGCTGGGCTGAGTGGGTGCGCTCATGCTTTGAGAGTTGAGCCTTGCTTGAGAATGTTTTAGCACACTGAGAACACGAGTGTTGCTCCGAACTGTCCTTTACGTGTGCCGAACGATTGTGGCTCTGCAGAGCGGACAGACTCCTGAAAGCCTCCGTGCATGCAGAGCATTTGAAGGAAGGTTTAGCCTTTGGAGGCCTGCCTCTGCCACGTTTTTTTTTTGCAGGCTGATCCCTCATCAGCTCTTCCCCTTTTTTGCTCTCTTCATCCTGAGCAGGAGGGGTGTACTGCTCTGCGAGAGGTGGGCTGCCAGGCTGAGGAGAGGCCATCTTTATATCTGCAAAAAGATTATATAAAAAGAATTTGAAATAATTATGCAAATAAGCAGATCACTTGCAGCATAAAGATATGAGAGTAGAAGATTGTTACACAGACATCAGGCTAAAGTCTTCTTACAGAAATGGATTAGGAGAGCAGATCGTCTGTGGCTGATGACAGACCAGGGAAAAATGTCTATAATAACATAAAAACAGAAATATGTGGGTGTGCATTAAATCACAAAATGGCTGGCATTAGGACCTCAGGGACAATAAGCTAACCGCTTTGATGCCAGAGGAAGTTGGCGATGCAATGACAGAAACCACTGTGTGTGAATGACTGACATGTGCCCGACCAGAGACAACGATCAAAGACCACGAGTCAGTGCGACGCTGTGAACAACCGGACACGATATGCAAGTATGACTGTTCGCTAGCTGTCTTGCTAAACACTTTAACTAACTCAAAATGGCTGGCTTTAGGACCGGCTGCACCAATTTACTCGACAGCGTCATCATCATCATGACCGTGATTATGCGGGATGGATTTGGCTAACATTGGCTGTCTTTGCATCTTCTGCGCGTTAGAGAAACAAAGGTCGTTCTTACCTGATTCAGGACATTAATAGTTGGTCGATAATGCCTGGAAAAGCGCCTCGGTACGCGGCTGCATTTACTGTGAGACACGGTGATTGCTCTTGACTGGCTGCAGGGTGGGGGACGGCTCTAGGACCATGATGACGAAAGCTCTCGGCAAGCCAAGTGTGCAACATTTAAATACGCGTAACAGCAAGAAATAACAAGATAAGACACACAATAAATGTATTATAAGCCCTCTAGGGAAACATTGTAGTTGTTATAAAGTTAGCAGGTTGTCTGTCATGATGGAAACACGTGTGAAGCTGAAGCGACGATCATTTACAATGCCTTTAAGTCAGTGGCAGAGCTAATGCTAACCACGTAGCTAGCCTAGCTGATAGAGGCAGCTAGCTAATGCTAGCTTTAGCTGTTTTACGGAAACCAGCAGCATAATAGTGAGACGAACAGTGAAATTCTTTTGTTTTAAATTTGAGTTTAATGTTTGCTCCGTGACTACTTTTAACGTTGAGCTCACCGCCGTTTGTGCGAACTAAACTTTTTAGCCTGTCCACTTTCGAGAGGGAAGTATTTCTCTGCTGCACATTTCCTGTTTCCTAGCAACAAGAGCAATGTGGAAATGGGGATGGAGGAAAAAAAGACAATTGGAAGAAAAGGGGTTGCCTTTAAGACTAAATCAACGTTTTTAAAATAATGAATGAAAATATATCTTCGGAAGCCGGCACTGGATCAGTACCGCTGCAGGTATTTAATTTGACGCATTTGCCGACGCTGTGATTCCGCATTTAAAACGACTTCTTGGCTTTTTGGTGCAATGTTTGTTTAGCTAGCCACGATGATGCTAGCTGGTAGCGCGCTAACGTTTGCCCACTGTTGTGTTACACAAATGTAACCGCAGCGAACTTGTCCGCTCCTCCTTATAACGCGAAGGTGATAAATATGTTTAGTCTGGTTTTGTTTATAATGTCGAAGAGAATTTGTGTTTACAGAGGCAGTAAGTCTGTAAAAATAGGCGTTTCCCGGTTTATTGACATAGCTAGCTCAGTTAGCCTGCTGATGTAGAGATGTGACGTTAACGTTAGCAAAACATGTCAGGCTGGATACCATTTATAGCTAACTATTGAACTTAGTAAGTGTGTCCATGGCGCTGGTTACTTGCTGCCGGCGACGCATTTGAAACACACCGTATCATACCTGCTTTTTCCTAAGATTTATTGTTTTGCAGATTTTAATCGGGGATGAGCACTTGTGAGGCATAAATATTATGAAATGTTCACTGTCGGTACAGAACAGGCACGAGTGTGACACACAGGTTAAGTTGTCAGTTTTGTAGAATAACTGAAGAGTAAACTAACTTAATAGGAGTAATGCCCATAGGTTAATTGTAGCTTTATATAACACCCATTCTTGAGCACTGGGACAATCATGTCCTTCCAAAAAAGCTTTTAAATGATAACTTATAAAACTACTAATTCAATTTTTAGTTGAAATATTATTTTTAAAGGGTTTATTTTTTTATGGAATAAATATGACTTATGAATCATGTTAACTTGCTTTCATTTTGTAACTCATAAACCTGCCTTGTGCCAGGAAACACCCTCGTCCCAGACCAGAATTCACAACTTAAGCCTTAAAAAAGCCTTAAAAATTTAAACTTAACAGTAGGTACTAATAGCATTGGTGTAAAAATGTGGTGTTATAATAAGCTTTGCTTTTCAAGTATACATTTTTATGAAAATGTTGGCCCCTTAAAGATGCGTCCCTAATTTTTGTCAGCTTTATCAGATTTCTACAGAAACACAATTTAATCTGGCATAAAAGGAGTAAGCTTTATCACAATAACTCCTGTATCATTTCCTGGTTTCTAAAAAGGCGGGAATGCTGCTCAAGTACCTGCAAGCTTTCTATTTTTTGATAAATTTATTAAATAATATTGCCATTGGGTGTATCTCAACCATAAGAGGTCAACTCCATAGCCCCTCTAAATCCAGACTAAATAAGAATTAATGTTTAAAATGATTACTTCAGTTTGCCTTGAGAGAACTTAAAGCAAGTTTGAAAAATAAAATAGATTTTCACTATGAGTGCTGTGACATTCATAAATACATAACTTTTTGTCAACTCCGTAAGACAGATCTTACCTCTGACATCCACTATGTATGTTATTTAAAAAAAAAGAAATCTGGAAGGCCCGTTACGAGGTTCAATAGTCAAGACTTTGATCTTTTAAAATATATTTTGCCACCCTAAATAAAGAGATGACTCATTGCATACAATTGAATACTGTCAGGTATCACCAGCTCTAACTTGCATCTCCTCTGTCCTCAACAGCTCTTTTCACCCTCTTCTCCTAAACTGACATCATTCTCCTAATTGTGTGGAATTGGTTCTCTACATCTGCTGTGTTACCTCCCTGGAATCTCCTTGGACCTTATTGTAAAGAACTATCTTCTTTATATACGGACAGCAAAGGCATCTAATGCATTTCCCTCCTGCATATTCTCACACTCTGTGTCTGGTGCACTTGATTCAATCGCTATCTTGTAATGGCAGTGCAAGACCCTGGCAGGACAACAGGTTTTCCATGCAAACAATGTGGCGTAGTATGTCCCAATATGCCCACTCTACTCGAACACATGGATATTCACCTTCAACAGGAGGAAGAACGCAAGTTTAAATGTGATGAATGTGGACGTGGTTATAGGCATGCTGGTAGCCTAGCTAACCACAAAAAAACACATGAAGTGGGTTCTTTTCGATGTAACATCTGTGGTAAAGAAAACTCGAATGCGTTGGCCCTGAAGAGTCATCTTCGGAGCCACACTTCACAGAAGAAGTACGCCTGTACCGAATGTGGGAAAGCTTTTCGCCTGGCATCACAGCTGGCCACACATGAAAGGGTTCATCTTGCCAGGAGAGTAAAGGAGCAGTCATATAGAAAGGTGGACATGGAATATCCCACACATGAAGATAGACATGAAACTGAAAATAATCACCCACATCTTCTCAGTGAGCAGTCAGCCGGTGTTGGAATTTCCACAGAAAGTAGCCCAGCTGAGGACAAGCCGGAGGTTGTTTATAATGCTCAATCCGAGCCCTCTGATGATGCAGCAAATCGACCGTTCAGATGTGATTTGTGCGACAAATCATACATACACCATCGAAGCCTGACCAATCATAAAAAAACACACCAAGTGGGAATGTTTGAGTGCACAGTGTGTTTCAAACTGTTCAATAACATGGCTGCTCTCTACAGTCACCAGAGAAGTCACAAAGCAAGAAGCGGGACAGACCCTAATTCAATGGGTGGGTCATACACCGGCACGCCAATGGACCAGTTTTCACCTCAGAGCCAAGAAGCTCCAGTAAATTTTTGCCACTTGTGTCAGGTACTATTCCCCAGTGATGAAGAATTCCAGGAACACATCCAAATGCATAACTCCTCATCTTTGTCATTTGGGCTTCAAGATACCTTGTCAGAGAACCACAATATATCATATGACAACAGTATTGCTTCGCCTGAGTCAAATTTTTATGCATCCCCTATGAATAATGTTCCCTCAGTATCATCCATAGATAATCATGGAGGCTTTGATCAGCCGCAGGAGCAGATTAGAAGTAATGGTCATGTCTATTCAGACTGCTCCAATAATCAAACACCACCTTCCAACAGCACTCAGGGAGAACCCCCAATCATAGACACAAGCATTCTCAATCCTTCCCTGACGCTGGACACTGGCAATGCAACTGAAATGGAAGAGATGTCAACTGTAGATTCTGACGAGCGTCCCTTCAAGTGTCAAATCTGTAGTAAAAGCTACCGGCACTCTGGGAGCCTTATCAACCACAAAAGGTCACATCAGGTCGGGATTTACCAGTGCTCCATCTGTAGAAAGAGCTATCCTCACCTGGCCGCCCTCAAAAAGTCATCTTCGTCTCCACAAAGCTCAGTCGTCATCTTACGGCCTCAACACTGAGGGAGACTGGCTCTCCTCAGAGCCCCTGACTCTGGACAACCAACAGGGTTACTACTCCTCTCAAGACGAGGAGGGCGATCGCACTCACCCTGTACTCAGTATGGATCAGGAGAACGGAGTTGACCACAGCAATGGAGCTTTGTACCATGAGCAGTTTAATCAGGACTTTACCCAGGATATGACTGTGCATCTACCTCACAATGAACACCTGATGCAGAGGCACATGTGTGCAGACTGCGGTGAGACATTTGCCGATATTGCAGGGATTAAGTCTCACAGTTGCCCACTGCTACAGCAGCAGCATGACACCGCGAGCAGTGACTATGACAGTAATATAAATTTCCAGGGCAGTAATGGTAACTGCGCCATTGGAAATCCAGGGAGTAATGTAGAGTTTCATGGTCTGAATGGTAGCCACGACCAAAGTTACTTTGAACAGAACTTCCATGACAATATGAGCAGTGATCAGCTGAATGGTGGCGCAGAAGGTGATGACGTAGATGAGGAGGAGGATGATGATGGAGATCTGTATCAGTGTTCTATATGTGGAAACAGCTACACCAGTATGAGGGCTCTCAGGAGCCATCTCCGAGGACACACACAATCCCATAGTACTCCTGCAAGCTCAGGGCCGTCCTCCATGTCCTCCCATGAAGAAGTGAAAGACGAGGAGCCTGGAGAGATGATGATTTGTAGCACATGTGGGGAAAGTTTTGCCACTAGGCAAGATTTAAACGCCCATCAGCTTCTACACACCCAGGACCAGGTAGATAATGTAAATCATTCACATATAAACAACAGCGATGTGTCCCAAGGAAAGGAGGAAGCACAGAGTATCATCTGTGGCAGCTGTGGCATCTTCTGCACCAGCTATCATCATCTTGAGAACCACGGTTGCACAGCTGAGAGGACAGATGAGTCAACACATGGTAAAGAGGAAATGAAAGTAAATGATGTCGCCCAGCGTGAAGACATGAGTCACGTCAAAGAAACTGTTGGCACCGAGAATCGTCAGTACAAGTGTGATCAGTGTGGGCGGTCATACCGACACCCCCCCCCACTCCCTCCTTAACCACAAAAAGTCCCACAAAACAGGTGTATTCAGATGCCTCGTCTGCCAGAAGCGCTTCTACAACCTGCTCGCCCTTAAAAACCATCAAAGGTCCCACTTTGATATTAAGAGGTTAGTTTCAGCAAAAATAAACAACTTTAATACGTGTAAAATTCTTACTTTTCCCCACTTGTGTTGCAAATTGTTAATGCATGTTGGAATTATGAATGATGTTAAATCCAAAAAATTAAGAGATGGCTGTAGAGCCTCAGTTTTATGTGTTGCAGATGTGTTATGTCATTATGACCTCCTGTTTTGCAAACACAGAATTAACCATATGCTTTGTCTCCTCCACCAGGCATACTTGCCACGAGTGTGGGAAAGCCTTCAAAATTCAGAAGCAGCTGTTGAATCACCTAAGAAGGCACAAGGAGAACCAAGCAAAAATTCAAGATCTCAACAACCAGATCCAGGCCCTCATGCAGATGAATGGGACCAGGTCAGACGGAGGAATGCAGTCCTTAACTTCAAATGCCAATCAGGCTTTTACCTCCACTCGATGCTGCAAGCAACTGCCTGGAGGGAAGAGAGGACAAACAAAGTGTGAGACCTCAGTCAAATCAGAGGACACAGATGACCAACGGCCTTTGCCTGTGACCAGTGTGGACGTACATACCGCCACGCAGGAAGTCTGGTCAACCACAGAAATTCCCATAAAACAGGTGAATATTACTGCTCTGTTTGTAACAACACTTACTCCAATCAGCTAGCAATGAAGAACCACTTGCGCACCCACTTTGCATATAAAAAGCACTCTTGCCAAAACTGTGGAAAAGGCTTTAGGGGAAAGAAGCAGCTATTAGCCCACATTTGTGCAGGCCTCAGAAAGGATGGAGCCGGAGGCAAGAGGGGCCTAAAATCTAGAGCCCTTAAGTGCAAGGAATGTAAGCAGGCCTTTCACTCTGTTGACCAACTGACAGCCCACGCCTGTGATGGACCATCAGGCAGTAATGATGCCCAAACAGATACAAGTCCAAAAAAAGAGGAGCGACCATTCACGTGCAACATTTGTAATCGCAGCTACCGCCATGCAGGCTCACTCCTGAACCACAAAAACACCCACAAGACCGGACACTTCAGTTGCACCTTCTGCTCTAAGCCCTTCACTAACCCCATGGCTCTGCGCAATCATACACGCATCCACACGCAGAAGAAAAAGTATGTGTGTCTCACATGCGGAAAGGCTTTCCGTCTCGCCAGTATCCTGCACAACCATCAGAGGGTCCACAACCGGGTGGCGAGTCACTTCAGCTGTCATGTATGTGGGAAGAGCTTCCAGGGCAGATCAGGTCTGAAGAGGCACCGCTGCCGCCGAGGTCAGGAGAACTCGCCAAGAGCTGGAGTCCAGCAGTCGGAGAGAGGAGACAAGTGCTTCATGTGAGTTACCGTCTTAATGTGAACTGAGTTTGTAAGTCTTGTTTTGTCTACTAGTCATCATCGGGGTAGTTTTGATATATATTCAGTTTGTTCAAACAAAGCTGTTCTGACTTAACTGATAGACTTGCCAGACCAACATATTGGCCAGTATTAGCTCATCGCAGTTACACAAGTTGCCAGAAATTGCAGTACAGACATGCCAAAGATAAGTTTAAGTTATCTTTTCGCTCTAGAGTGCTGACAAGTTTATTTTTCAACAGTAAAATATCCCACTCATCTCGATTATCATACTTAAAATATGTGACTTTTCTGCTCTAAAAACAACTAGACCAATGTAATATATTTTGTTGAGTTTTTGACTTATATTATGCCAAATGTTTCCAACAATGTTCAAATGTTCAATGTTCAAAATTTTAATTAAGGACACAGTCCGTTTCATGTGGTCACTGTCGCCTGTCAGTGGCCTCATATCCCCTTTGCACTTGCATAAGAGTTGTGGATGTCTGCAAGAAACTGTTATAAATTACTTTTTATCCAGTTTTAAGCCACATTTCTTACAATACACTCCTAGATCCTGGTCATTCTTAGCTATATACACGGTATATACTTAAGCCCCTTTCCCACTGCACAAAAATGCACTAATACCTAAATCTGGCTTTTGTATGTAATGGGAAAGGTTCAAATTGGCATTCAGACCCAGGTCAAATGACTCTGCAGTAGTCACACAAATTTATCAGCTCCGTCTCCAATAGGCAGTGATGACAATATATCATCCAGGTGAATGTGCTTATTTTAGCCCCTTTACCGGCAAGATGCAATAACATGCCACCACAAAATACTGTCCGTCCCCCACCCAAGCAGGGCTCAAACATTGTTCCAAATTAGTCGGCACCAAGTTTCTAAGAGATACTGAAAAAGAAAGAGATAAATGAAAAGAAGTAACCACCGTCACATGATCACCGACCTCCATGCTGCTTTCTACCGTTTACTAACCTGTTGTCCGGCCTGTCTGTGACGTCAATCTAACACACCAGTATTAATAAACAAAGGGGATGCTTGTCTGCAGCATTGCCACGTTTTTAGTTATTGTTTCCATTGAGAAAGCCCTAGTATCAGAAAAGTACACACTGTATGTTTCAAAACAAATTTAAAGATTCCCTAACAATATTATTCATTTATTAATTATGTTAATGTTAAAAAACAAAACTCAGCCAACTGTTATTGGACTCTAAATGATTGGTATCAGCCTAAAGATCCAGTACTGGTCAGGTCATTATTTTGAAAGTATGTTAATGGTTAATAACAGTAATGGTAAAGTAATATTATATGTAATTTGCAGGTTGATAAAGAGTTCACTGCTGTGTAAAATGGTTTGAGTTCAAGTGTAATATCAGGGTTTGAATATCTGAACATATCCCTGCTGCAGGTGTGACCTGTGTGGGCGCTCCTACCGCCACGCTGGCTCTCTCCTCAACCATAAAAAGACACACTCCGAAAACCTCCACCACTGTACCTTGTGTCTGCAGACCTTTCCTGATCCTCTCACTCTACAGATACACACCCAGATGAGGCGTCACTGCTGCCCAGAATGCGGCAAAACCTTCTGTCTGGTCACACACCTGCAGAGCCACATGGAGGTGCACTCAAAGGACCGTCCTGTGGCGTGCAGCCCCTGCCAGCAGAGCTTTCCCAACACAGCCAGCTACCAGCAGCACCAGGAAATGCACCACGGGGCTCAGGACCCCTATCAACAAGGCGTGGACGAACCTGTAGACAACAACATCTGCTGGGACTCAGGAATAAATCAGACCATGGGGATGGACGGGATGCAAAAGCAGGTTCCACCACCTTTGTCTCATATTCCAGTAAGCATCGCTAATTCAGAGAAGAGCCACGAGTCCGCTGGCCCAGAGGAGAAGAGCCACGTCTGTGAGCACTGCGGTCGCACTTACCGCCACGCCGGCTCCCTCCTCAACCACAAGAACAGTCACAAAACGGGCTCCTTCTTCTGCTCCATCTGCCAGAAGGAGTTCACCAACCTCATGGCTCTCAAGAACCACCGGCGCATTCACACGGAGCCAAAGCGCTACCAGTGTCTGGAGTGTGGGAAGGCGTTCCGTGTGTCCACTCAGCTCATATGTCACCGACGAATCCACACCAAAGAGAAGCCCTTCGCCTGCCTGCTGTGCGACAAGAGCTTTTCCAGCAAGTCCAACCTGCGGCATCATCAGAAGATGCACCAGAACACCCAGACATATGACACCTCTTTTAGCATGGATGCTAACCGTTCATGGACTTGGACATGGGGTCTTTCCTTTGAATTCCAGAGTGTAGAGAGAAGAGGACAAGTGGTCCTCTTATTTATCGGTGTTTCATCCCTCTATCAATAATTGTAAAACAATATTTTTTTTTCAGAAAGTGCTCCTTGGTCCTGACAGAAGCGACTTTTGAAGACATAAATGCAAATTTCATTATTGACTTCCAGTCTTACCTCCACAACAGATGGTGACATCACTCAGAAGTCTCCAGAGGGTTTATCGGTCAGCTTTTAATAAGGCCTGAATGTTTTCCAAGAACACACAGGATCCCAGAGTAAAGGGCGCCCTGTCTGATGAAAATATCAGTCGCCGCTTGTTCCTCAATGACAAACCAACCAACCAAAGTGAACAGAAAAGTGCAGCCCAGGTCCATGTACGAACATTAACACTGATGACATGTTTTTGTAAGACAGTACTGTTCTAACGGTGATCTCTCCTCTCTTGCTACGTATAATTGTGTTCAGTGCCTCTGTAAGTTCCTTAGGAAACAAAATATACAAACTATATTTATCTCTGATTCCTTTTTGTTAGCTTTGCCGTCAGTGTCGGAGGACTGCTCACTTTCCTTTTGGATCTCACATAGGGCAAGCCTGTTGTTATAAAGTCAAATACCTCTGGGTGTGTCCAAAGGTCAGTGGCAAAGTGATTTACTGAAATCATATTATCAAGTAAATAGTCGTACTGCTAATAATATTCACGTTGAGTGACATTGTATGCTAAAAATGGATGTATTTATTAATTTATTCCTGTTATTTTCTGTGCATATTTTATTAGAAAAGCTTTCTATGAATGTTGTTAAAAAAAAAAACTAAAAAAAACCTGTCTTCTAAAACTCATGTAGCCTTTAAGGGACGCCATCAATCGATTTGTATTTCCTCATTAGTTCTCAGTTACAACAGGCAGGAATGAATGAGCCAAGCATTATTGGCAGCACTCAGGGGAAACCTTCAAAAGGAACATACCTGATGTGTAAAACGTTGTAGATAATCAGTTTCCGAACTGAGCATTTTTTCTTTTCACCTGTGCTATTTTTCAACGCGTTTGATTTAGCTCATGTAACGGTAACCGAAGTCACTCCAGCAGTTAGTCGCAGCTCCACGCGCAGTGCATGCTGTTGAAATACGATCTATCTTTGAGAAGCATCAGTTGAAGTGCCAGTGCCTAAAATGTAAGTCAATTGTAGCAGTTTAATGTGAACAAACCTCCTCTTGCTGTACTTGTTATATACTGTAAACCACATATTATATTGTCCGTTACATAATTAGATTTTTTTTTTTTTTGTGAATGTCCTCAGCCACAAACAGTTAAATGTCTTAAAGCAGTTGATAACAAAAGTATTGCGACAGTGAAGTGAGAGTGGTTCCTTTTTGTCTCCATGATCCCCCCCCCCTCACAAATACTTTCTATAAATCAAATGTATTTTCAGATAAACAAATATGGGGCCAAAACGCCACATTTCTGCCAAGCAAGTATTACTACAAACATACCAGGGCTTTATGGATTTACAAAGAACCTCTTTCATCTTCACTGTTGAGTTCATGAACCACTTTATGTTCTGTGAAAAATGTGCAATTATTGATTCTGGGTTGTTGTTTTTTTTGTTGTTGTTTTTTTGTCTTCGTTTTTTGCCAAGTTGTCTAACGTGCCTGTTGTTCCTTGTGTGGTTTCTTTTCACAGATCATGCAAAAGTGAACACATGGCCTTTGCTTTTTATAACAGTCTGTAATTAGATTTTCTTTATGCCTTATACATTACATTTCACATGTATGAGTATGTTTGGCACTGGTCAGAAGTATGAAATACCTCATGGAAAGCCCTGCCTACCTAGCAACCGCTACTTAATGCCTCATGCAGCTTAATTGTAGAGAATACACTGTAATCATAGAGATAGTTATCAGCAGTAAGACAACTAGAACGGATGAAGCATCAATTCTAAGGTTTTACTTTGTAGTTCGCAGAAGCAGTTTTCTCCATAAAATGGTCGTTTCTCTGCAGTTTGTTGTTTTCAGAGTTATATTTGCACATTTGTAGAGACACTTGTAGCCCAAGGAGGATAGGAAGTCTATAATAACGCAGCCAGTCTGTTGTCGACAGGCAACAAATCAGCTGTTTGATAGTTCACCTCAGCTAGTGTGCGGGTCGTAATAATTAAGCAATATGCTGAAAGTATTGTTTCAGTGCATGAACCGAGTACATCTCATATGTCTTATTGTGTCGAGCGCAGTGGCGTCAGATTCAGTACTGACACTAGCCTTGAAAAACCACGACACCTTGCCATCTTCTTGTGTTATTTAATATAGTACGTGTATTAATTGTAATGGTTTTTAGATCGTACTGTAACATATTTTCATATGCCATGGTAGCCTACATGTGAAACAACACATGCACATTTGAAAGTTTTTTTTTTTTTTTTTTTTTTTTTTTTTTAAAAACAATGTTCTCCATCTAATCTCCCTGTGGCACTGAACATGTTCACTCCTCTGTCAGCGGTCACAATCACACCCTGGTGTTTGTGGCGTGCGTTAATCTCAGAGCTCTCTCTCTGTAAATATTTGAAGGGAAAATATCGGTTGGATCTATGTACATTCAGATTTTCCTCAGCAGGATTAGCTATTGTGTAATTAAAAAAAAACATATACCACATGTTCTGATTTATTGGATTTTCAGTGCTCAAAAATGTCTGCTCACTATTTAATTCATATTTATATAACTATTTTGTCACTCTGAAACGTAGATTTTTACTTCTTTGTTAGAACTTAGTTTAGAATATAAGCAAATTATTGAAAATAAAACTAGTTGAAATTAATTAAAAGACTTGGAAAATACAGTGTGCTTGTTTCTTGTCAATTTTTTTCCAAATGTGACGTTACACAGCTGTGTTGAGATGCGTTTCCATATCAACAAGACTTGCATTATTATTGGAAATTGTCAGTTTTATTGTGAAAATACATTTGATACACAAAGCACTTTATAAGATTGCATTTAAGTAAAAGAAGCCAGTGCATGTACAGTATATACAAGAAGAAATAGAAAGCGAAAGAAACAAGCAGAAAATGTTAGTTATTGCTCAGTATCATCGTCAGCTGGCCTGGTGGAAGTTCAACAAAAATCTTCACTGGAGTCCCTTTAAAAATGTGCTTGTCACTCACAGTATATGCAAAATAACACTGCGAGATACTTAAAAATAAATAATATAAACATCTTAAAAAAAAAAAAGAAGGAAGTATTGTATTTTAAGTGAATCCGTAATTTTGCTGCCAGAGGGCAAGCAGTTTACCCACAAGCAGACAGATCCAACACACGACCTGAATCATTGTCAGTCACTTAAAATACATCAGTAACCGCATACTGGTGATGTTTTGAAGCTAGAAAACATCCTCAACTATAAAAAGAAAGAAGTGGAAAACAACCACCCTGCCCGCCATGGTTCTTGCTGGTTTCATTGGCTACAAAATAACAAACATGTCGACATGTCTCCTCAGATCTGAAATGATTGGACAGGTTTAGTAAGCATAGTGATTGTGTAGCTGCACCTAAATCACTGTAGGTGTCATTCCCTTCACTACAGTACATTCCTTACAACATTCCCACATGTTAGCAGTTTGGGGATTGTGAGTCTAGTGTTTCAAACATCCTGTCTTACAAACGGCGGGACGGTATCGTGGGAATTCTGGGGAAATAATAAGCCTCAAACCTACTGACATTAAAACAGACAAGACAATATTATGATCATCTGCAATAAAGGTTCTGTGTGGGTCTCAGGAGAACCGGTAACAGTGAACGAGTACAGTTAATAACAGCTTTCTCACTGGCAGGGACGAAGTCTGGAATACATTTCACCTACTGTAAAGAGTAGCTACATTCAAATGGCCTTAATGTGCCTGACAGTACGTCTAACTCGTGATTTATCTTTAATGGGGAACTGCGCCTATTTGAAAAATTCACACGTTATTCCCATCATCTAAGACAGTCAACAAATTTTACTGAACATGAACAACTCTGTCAAATCCAAATACTACAATGCTAAAACTCACATTTGTGATGTCATTAAGAATAAAGTCTGGAGCTGCTCCCATTGACAATGAATTGGAAATATGTTATAGATGAAACGGAGAGCACCCAGGGGGGGTTTCTGAGTATATGGGTACATTCCCTGTTCAGTACTGAGAACATTACAACACAGTGAAGCTCATTTGGGTAAAATAAAAAGGAAAACAAACATTCTGTGGCTCCCATCAGGCTCCCATCCATTGTCTGTGGAGCAGCTCCAGACTTTATAGAGGGCTCCTGCAGATCCTTACAAAGTCTTAAAGGCACTGATTCATTAATGTAAGAATAAGGTTTTAAGTGGTATCATAATGTCTTCTATTAATCTTTCAAATGTCTTAACAATGCTGAGACATGGAAACTTTTTTTATGTATTGCTTTTCAAATGTTTACATTTTAAAAACTTAAAAAAACTTGTAAGCAAAAAAAATTAAATAAAAATGCTTGTTGCATTAACGTGACAGATCAGGATAGTCGAACCAACACGATGCTGGGTTGCTCAGAGCAGTAGATCCACCTTCTCCTAGCTAGCTGTAACTGTATGCAAAATTGCAAAAAAAGTGCAAAATTTTGTATTTTTATGCAATACGTTTTTCAAACTGAGCATGATGGGAATAAAGGCAGCGGAATCCCACATGTGGAATGAGAACAACAAAATTGCCAACATATTGGCATTGGTATTTCACAGTTCTGTCTACCCTCTCCACAATAAACGTAATGCAAGAATAAAAATTTTGCTAAACCATCCCTAACCTTGAGTACATGATGTTGGTTCATATTTTTTTCCCTTAGATTCTGGAGTCTTAAATCCAACTTGCCTTAAACTGTAGAAACCCTGTAATACTTGAAGACATCACAAGTTTGACACTCACTTCCCTGGTTTCTGGCTTTGAGCAACAGCAGTTCATGTTCACGAATACTGATTGACCTTTCCTAGGTCATGGAAATAACATATTGGAATTCTTAATTTAGGTGGCGTTCCCCTTTAAGAAGCTGTTGTGGTAAATGACCAGCAGATAGACTCCGTCTAACCCCGCTGAATAGCAGGAGATCAAACTACAGCCTAGCAGGCACATTTTATTTCTCACCCATGTTTCGCCCTACTGTGCTGTGATTGGCTTGTACTTGTCACGTCAATACGTCGAGGTCAGAGGCGGTTCGGGTTAGGACAGAGGTCATTGGGTTAATACTTGGCAATCACAGCGCAGTGGGGCGGGACTAGCCGGGGAAAACAACATGCAGCAGGCAGCAGTGGCTGTGTTACATTCATCGGAGTCCTTCTGGAAAATAAAATACAGGATTTGGAAGGCGTCCATCTCTCTGAGGAAAAGACTGTAGTTTGGCTTTTTTTTTTTCTGAATCAAACATCTGCAAACCCACAAAGGTCTTCCAGACTAAAATCGTATTTAAGTGGACTATAAAGGCACACAATATCTGAGAATGATACCACTAATATAATGTTGTTACTATTCCTACAGAGGTGTGAGAGCTGCTCCTGCGGTCACACTGTCGGACCCACACTGAGCACAGCTCTTCACTCGACAGTCTAATAAATTAATAATGGTCCAATTCCGGTGAAGAGATACTCCGCAGTCAGAGTATACAGTTCATGGTCCAGAGGTTCCTCCGTCCGGCTCTGAACCGGTCGCTCCGTGGTTCTGTCACATCTGTTTCCAGAGGAAGATGAGGCTGTGGAGGCCATGACAACAGTCACGTTATGTCGAGTTATGAGAGATTTAAATCAGATTCACATTCACAGCACACAGCATGCTTTGATTAGGATCTGAACAATACAGAGTTTTCAAAGCTTGAACTGGTGTTGATGTTTCTGGATTGGACCCGTTGGTATTCAGTGGTTTAAAATCGGACTGTGTGCCAAATCAGTTGTGAAAGACCCCAAAAGGCAATGCACATTGTTGATTGCTTCTACTCACTTTAATTATCAGGTATCAGTTCTAAAAAAATCATGTTTTCATTCTTAAAGTCCTCGTGTTTTTGGTTCTTACACTGAGTTTTTGATTCAATTCACTTGTCGACAATACTTTCTGTAATCATTGTATTGAAATATATATTTTTTAAAACTACATGGATTCAATTTTTACCTTGAAAATGTATTTTTTTTTGTATTTATTTGTCTGAAATATTGTTTGTTTACATTATAGTTGATGCAGTTTGTATATACTGTTGGTTAGCAGGTGTCATGGCTGATTTAAATCATATCCATTCGTCTCTTCCACCAGGAGTATCAAATTCAAACTCATATATCGGTCAAACTCTTGTTATGACGGAATCAGAAATATACTTACTGTATTGTTTAAGCTTGATAAAGTGGCCCCGCAGTTTCTTCAATGGGTTCTGTAATAAAATCAAGACAGAAATCAGCATTTTAAACATTGCATATCTACATTATCTGCCATGGGCCTTTGACATCGCATGAAAAGCACAGGTGTTGCTAATTACATTAACAACAATGGCTCTGTTGTGTTCAAGTGCCCCGGTAAGTAAGTGTGACAGGGAAGCAGCAGGCACAATACCAGGACCCTGAAGGAAACCGAAGCAGCTTAATGAAATTAATTTAATTTTCTGTGCTGTTCCTACTGTGCCTCTGTGAAAAGGCCTATTGTCTCTGGATATAAGAGGAGACAATAATAG
This sequence comes from Epinephelus cyanopodus, assembly GCA_026686955.1. Lineage (NCBI taxonomy): Eukaryota > Metazoa > Chordata > Actinopteri > Perciformes > Serranidae > Epinephelus > Epinephelus cyanopodus. The sequence goes on along the minus strand of CM048933.1, from coordinate 20,404,742 downwards.
TTTCTGATGGCTCGTGACACAGCTGCAAAGCCTTCATACCAAAAAAGGGAACTGCTCACAGCATGCTAATGTTGACCAAGAATCTCTGCACCAGGGACACGTCATGATATTAAAGTATTACTTAACCACACAGTAATCTCTGTCATCAGTAACTCATCTCTGATAGCTTTGAATGTCACACAAAGGTTTTAAGTCTGCCTTCAAAGAGAGCAAACTGTAGTTTTACAAATGTTGTTGCTACTTGCGATACGATCTTTTAGCCAGAAGCAAAAGCAAATCAAAAGCCCATTAAAATCAGGCATTGAGGAAAGCCTTTCTTTCCTGAGATAACAGTGTGAGAAATAAATACATAAATTACATTTTTGCGTGACAGATTTGATTTAGGCGTGTAAAGTGTATTTTTACACAAAGATTATATCTGATGCACTTGTAAAGGTAATAAAAGCTTTATCTACAATTAATCAGATTTTATGTTTAAAGAATCTCACCACGTAGGGGCCGTTTGTGCGACTTGCGCCGATGCACCATGACTCCGATAATCAGCGCAGCACCAACCAACACGACAGCCAGCACTGAGAAGCTTGTGATGGCCGCCAGTTTCCACACGTCAGGTGTCTCATCCACAGATATACCTATTGGTTGAACAAAGAGAACTTAAACTGTAAACACTGAGAGAGAAGAAACCACTGTATGAATCAGTCTCACATGTACTGATGCACTGTCTTACATGTGTTGCATGATGGGGTCTTTGGGTACAGCTTGCACGATGAACAAGGCACACAAACGTCCAAATCTGAGTTCCAAAACTCTAAACTCTTACACTGACCTGCACACAGAAAAACATCAGAGGTCATCTGTTAGTAAGGTTTCAGGGCAAAACATTTTTCATGACTTGTAAAATTTATAACAGTGCTTAAGCCGCTGATATATTATGATGTGGAGCAGGGGTGTAATAACTTATTTAACATTTAGAGGAATCATTTTAATGTACACCTCCTGCAACCCAACTGTCTAGGAGGGTCTGCGGGGGAAACGCCCCCAGGAGAGATTTCAAAGCATTTCTAAACAAGTACTTTTGTGCCGTACTATACTATGGCTTTTTTCTTTTCATGGCATATTGTAGTATGGCTTTTGATGATATTTTTGATGACATGAAGCTCAGCGTAAGTTCAATTAGGAAGAATTTCTCTGTGCTCATCCTTTCACATTTCTCTCCATCCCACTCCCACCTCTCCCTCTAATGAAGTGACTATGGGTGTTCTAGTTATCCACTCAAACTTTGCCAAGATCTCTCTCAGCCAATCAAGGTGCCACTGCAAAACTTGAAATCCGCCCTCTTTTCTGCTGCAGTCAGGCATCATTTTAGGAAGAATCTTCGCGTCCTCCTCCACCCAGTTCACCTCCAGCCATCGTATCCAGAGTCCATGACAAGCTCAACAAAGGCTCATTCCTCTACTCATAAAAATCATTGGCACTTCTCCATCTTCCTCTCACCTCACCTCGACCCCCTTATTCGACCATGAGTTCATCACACTCCTTAAATCATGCCATCTCTGCAGGGTCTATTCACAGAAGACTTTCCGCATTTTTATTCCAATGTTCACATGTTAATAAATATTGTTTTACCATAGAAATGAGTCTCTCCTGATTGAAATGCTACACTGTGACATTTTTGTATTTTTGCTGTCATACTATACTATGACTTTTTTATTACATTTTGGATGACAAACTATACTATGACTTTTTTTACTACATTTTGGATGACAAACTATACTATGACTTCTTTTATGATATTTTGGACGACATACTATACTATGACTTTTTTATTATATTTTGGACAACATACTATACTATGACTTTTTTTATTACATTTTGGACGACTTACTATACTATGACTTTTTTTTATGACATTTTGGACGACATACTATACTATGACTTCTTTTATGATATTTTGGACGACATACTATACTATGACTTTTTTTATTACATTTTGGACGACTTACTATACTATGACTTTTTTTTATGACATTTTGGACGACATACTATACTATGACTTCTTTTATGATATTTTGGACAACATACTATACTATGACTTTTTTATTACATTTTGGACAACATACTATACTATGACTTTTTTATTATATTTTGGACGACATACTATACTATGACTTTTTTTTATGATATTTTGGATGACATACTATACTATGACTGTTTTTTTTATGACATTTTGGACGACATACTATACTATGACTTTTTTTTATGATATTTTGGACGACATACTATACTATGACTTTTTTTATGACATTTTGGACGACATACTATACTATGACTTTTTTTTATGATATTTTGGACGACATACTATATGACTGTTTTTTTATTACATTTTGGACGACATACCATACTATGACTTTTTTTTATGATATTTTGGACGACATACTATACTATGACTTTTTTTTATGATATTTTGGACGACATACTATATGACTTTTTTTATTACATTTTGGACGACCATACTATGACTTTTTTTTATGATATTTTGGACGACATACTATACTATGACTTTTTTTTATGATATTTTGGACGACATACTATATGACTGTTTTTTTATGACATTTTGGACGACATACTATACTATGACTTTTTTTTATGATATTTTGGACGACATACTATATGACTGTTTTTTTATGATATTTTGGACGACATACTATACTATGACTTTTTTTTATGATATTTTGGACGACATACCATACTATGACTTTTTTTTATGATATTTTGGATGACATACTATACTATGACTTTTTTTTATGATTTTGGACGACATACTATACTATGACTGTTTTTTTATGACATTTTGGACGACATACTATACTATGACTTTTTTTATGATATTTTGGACGACATACTATACTATGACTTTTTTTTATGATATTTTGGACGACATACTATATGACTGTTTTTTTATGACATTTTGGACGACATACTATACTATGACTTTTTTTATGATATTTTGGACGACATACTATACTATGACTTTTTTTATGATATTTTGGACGACATACTATATGACTGTTTTTTATGACATTTTGGACGACATACTATACTATGACTTTTTTTTATGATATTTTGGACGACATACTATATGACTGTTTTTTTATGATATTTTGGACGACATACTATACTATGACTTTTTTTTATGATATTTTGGACGACATACCATACTATGACTTTTTTTTATGATATTTTGGATGACATACTATACTATGACTGTTTTTTTATGACATTTTGGACGACATACTATACTATGACTTTTTTTATGATATTTTGGACGACATACTATACTATGACTTTTTTTTATGATTTTGGACGACTACTATATGACTGTTTTTTTATGACATTTTGGACGACATACTATACTATGACTTTTTTTATGATATTTTGGACGACATACTATATGACTGTTTTTTTATGATATTTTGGACGACATACTATACTATGACTTTTTTTTATGATATTTTGGATGACATACTATACTATGACTGTTTTTTTTATGACATTTTGGACGACATACTATACTATGACTTTTTTTATGATATTTTGGACGACATACTATACTATGACTTTTTTTTATGACATTTTGGACGACATACTATACTATGACTTCTTTTATGATATTTTGGACAACATACTATACTATGACTTTTTTATTACATTTTGGACGACATACTATACTATGACTTTTTTATTATATTTTGGACGACATACTATACTATGACTTTTTTATGATATTTTGGATGACATACTATACTATGACTGTTTTTTTATGACATTTTGGACGACATACTATACTATGACTTTTTTATGAAATTTTGGACAACATACTATACTATGACTTTTTTTTTATGATATTTTGGACGACATACCATACTATGACTTTTTTTATGATATTTTGGACGACATACTATACTATGACTTTTTTTTATGATATTTTGGACGACATACTATATGACTGTTTTTTTATGACATTTTGGACGACATACTATACTATGACTTTTTTTTATGATATTTTGAACGACATACTATATGACTGTTTTTTTATGACATTTTGGACAACATACTATACTATGACTTTTTTTTATGATTTTGGACGACATACTATACTATGACTTTTTTTATGATATTTTGGACGACATACTATACTATGACTTTTTTTTATGATTTTGAACGACATACTATATGACTGTTTTTTTATGACATTTTGGACAACTACTATACTATGACTTTTTTTTATGATATTTTGGACGACATACTATACTATGACTTTTTTTATGATATTTTGGACGACATACTATACTATGACTTTTTTTTATGATATTTTGGACGACATACTATATGACTGTTTTTTTATGACATTTTGGACAACATACTATACTATGACTTTTTTTTATGATATTTTGGACGACATACTATACTATGACTTTTTTTATGATATTTTGGACGACATACTATACTATGACTTTTTTTTATGATATTTTGGACGACATACTATATGACTGTTTTTTTATGACATTTTGGACAACATACTATACTATGACTTTTTTTTATGATATTTTGGACGACATATACTATGACTTTTTTTATGATATTTTGGACGACATACTATACTATGACTTTTTTTATGACATTTTGGACGACATACCATACTATGACTTTTTTTATGATATTTTGGACGACATACTATACTATGACTTTTTTTTATGATATTTTGGACGACATACTATATGACTGTTTTTTTATGACATTTTGGACGACATACTATACTATGACTTTTTTTTATGATATTTTGGACGACATATATATGACTGTTTTTATGATATTTTGGACGACATACTATACTATGACTTTTTTTTATGATATTTTGGACGACATACCATACTATGACTTTTTTTATGATATTTTGGATGACATACTATACTATGACTGTTTTTTTATGACATTTTGGACGACATACTATACTATGACTTTTTTATGAAATTTTGGACAACATACTATACTATGACTTTTTTTATGATATTTTGGACGACATACCATACTATGACTTTTTTATTACATTTTGGACGACATACTATACTATGACTGTTTTTTTATGACATTTTGGACGACATTCTACACTATGACTGTTTTTTTATGATATTTTGGACGACATACTATACTATGACTTTTTTATGAAATTTTGGACAACATACTATACTATGACTTTTTTTATGATATTTTGGACGACATACCATACTATGACTTTTTTATTACATTTTGGACGACATACTATACTATGACTGTTTTTTTATGACATTTTGGACGACATACTATACTATGACTTTTTTTATGATTTTGGACGACATACTATACTATGACTTTTTTTATGACATTTTGGACGACATACCATACTATGACTTTTTTTATGATATTTTGGACGACATACTATACTATGACTTTTTTTTATGATATTTTGGACGACATACTATATGACTGTTTTTTTATGACATTTTGGACGACATACTATACTATGACTTCTTTTATGACATTTTGGACGACATACTATACTATGACTGTTTTTTTATGATATTTTGGACGACATACTATACTATGACTGTTTTTTTATGACATTTTGGACGACATACTATACTATGACTTCTTTTATGACATTTTGGACGACATACTATACTATGACTTTTTTTATGATATTTTGGACGACATACTATTCTATGACTTCTTTTATGATATTTTGGATGACATACTATACTATGACTTTTTTATGACATTTTGGACAACATACTATACTATGACTTCTTTTATGACATTTTGGACGACATACTATACTATGACTTTTTTATGAAATTTTGGACAACATACTATACTATGACTTCTTTATGACATTTTGGACGACATACTATAATATGACTTTTTTATGATATTTTGGACGACATGCTATACTATGACTTTTTTTTTTATAACATTTTGGACAACATACTATACTATGACTTCTTTTATGATATTTTGGACGACATAATATACTATGACTTCTTTTATGATATTTTGGATGACAAACTATACTATGACTTTTTTATGAAATTTTGGACGACATACTATACTATGACTTTTTTATGATATTTTGGACGACATACTATACTATGACTTTTTTTATGATATTTTGGACGACATACTATACTATGACTTTTTTTTATAACATTTTGGACAACATACTATACTATGACTTCTTTTATGATATTTTGGATGACATTCTATACTATGACTTCTTTTATGATATTTTGGACGACAAACTATATTATGACTTTTTTATGATATTTTGAACGACAAACTATACTATGACTTTTTTATGATATTTTGAACGACATACTATACTATGACTTCTTTTATGATATTTTGGACGACATTCTATACTATGACTTCTTTTATGACATTTTGGACGACATACTATACTATGACTTTTTTTTTATGACATTTTGGTAGTACAAAAAAGTTTACCCAAAAAACAAAAAATATTCTACATTAAACTGGCAAATTGTCCCAAAAATGGCTACACAGCTGTACAGTACATACAGTTTGGCTTTACAGCAAGCTGCCATTAAAGGGCTGCAGCATGACCTTGAGTGTCAAATTGCATTTAAGGTTATGTAAACAAGATTGTGTTTCCAAGTAATGGCATTCAGGATAATAATTTGTACAGTCCTCTCAGTTCTGGAAAACTGTTTTAACTCACTCACAGGTTTTGATAATGAACTGCTAGTGGTAGGTCATGTCACATTATCTTATCACTCCATTTGTCTCCCCCTGCTGAGTACACAAGATTCAACATGAGATTATCCAGTAAATGATTGCAGGCTGTTCATATTTGTTCATATATGAACAGCATGCGTCACTGTGATTACATGACAAATTGCTTTAGGTGAATGTGGGCTGTTGCTTTCTGCGGCTTTAAGTGGATCATTTCTCATTTACCCCCATGCCTCCTCTGCTGCCATCTCTCTTGTCTCCTTTCTCCTTTTCTCTTGTCTGATCACAACAAAGTGTCCCCCCCATAGTGTAGTGTGCTTACACCCAAGAGGTAATGTTTAGAGACACCATTTGAGATGTTCTTGAAACAAACCAGAATTCCTTAACTCTGGGAAAAAAACATAAAATAATCATAACCAGGTGACTCGCAGGAGAGCCGGAATCAGCTAATACAAAACACGTGAGAAACTTTGTGACTTTCTTCTTCTCATAAACTGAAAGTGGGAAATTCCTGTGGGTCAGACTGCTGATGCAACTTAATTGCCTGAGAGAGAATTACTCAGTAACTTCTGCTACATGAACAGGCAGTGCATGAAGAGCAGGATGTGTTTTCACAGAGTGTTTCCGTCGAGTTGTTTTGCGCCCGTTTGCGTGTGCGACTTCCAGAGAATAAGCGAACGTCTCTGTGAGAAAGAACTTCTGGTGGTTTAGCTCAGAGAGACAATGTCTACCTCTGTGGACACAATGGAAAGCTTCATCTCTTTTAAGGCAGCCAGACTGCTGAACAATTACAAGTGTGCACTTCCCAGATGATAAGGAAGGAATGAGCCTGAAGATGTGACACAGTTAATACTGATTGCAAGCTGAGTGTAGAGACTGTTTCAGTGCTTTTCATGGTCTGTGGTTTTCTCTGCAGGTTCCTGCCTTTGGTTAAGGGCATGTATGCACTTAATAACCCAAGGTCATGCATGAAGTAGTGAGCACTGTGACATTAAGCTTAAAAAACATCCCTGCAAAACAATATTACAACACAGTCAGCTGACGTAGATTAAATAATATGAGACATGACAAAGTTTTGATGGAGTAACAAGGAAATAGTCTGCAGATATCCGATAGATAAAATGATAACAATCTTCCTTCCTTCTCGGCGCCAAATGTGTATTTGCATGGACAACTTCTTTTGTATCCATCATTATAACAAGGAACCACCCTGAGCCTAAACTGAGTCATCATCTGTGGTAACTGTCATGTTCAGACTGGCTGCTTTTATCTCCACAGAAACTAATAACAAAACTACCAGAGAGGAGTCTGAAGCAAACCAAAAGTACCTGAATCAATGTGTCGGAAACTGTGGCTGCTTCAATGACAACAACACCAGATATTTTAATATTGTGACATCAAGCTGAGGAACTGACAAACCAACTTCTCATAAAAGTGTTACAACACAAAGTTGAGCTGATAAGTGAAACTACACTGGAGTGATGGTGTTACAGATAAATGAAACAAGGAAATCTGCAGATACCTGATATTTTATGATGGTCATCATTGTTTGTTCAGTGTGACCAGTTTGAACTTAGTGCTGTACGTCATTTAGCAAAAACATCTAGAAATTTCAGTGATTTCTTAAGTGCAGTAAAATTGTAATGTCTGAGCGCTGACACCCAAGTGAGTTTTAGAGTATGTTTTCCATTGTTATCTACCGTACATGGACCCTAATGTGCAGGAAGCCTACCTGGATTTTCTTTTTTTGTACATCACTTCGTGCGGCAGTGACATTCAGTGGTGGATTAAGTATTAATATCTTTTATTTCTGAGCAGGCTGGCAGTACTACTCTGTAACAAATACTCCATTACAAGTAAAGGTACGGAATTAAAAACCTTACTCAAGTGGAGGTACAGAAGTATTGTTAGCAAAATGTACTCTTACTCAGAAAACATCCACATGTGAATGATATGATGAGATAAGATTGTTAATACTGATGGTTCAAGTGGAGCTTATTTCATTGTTGGTAGTGTAGTCCAGTGTTTTACAACCTCGGGTTGGGCCCCCTCCAAAGGGTTTCAAGATAAATCTGGAGGGTTGTGAAATTACAAACTCATTTTTTAAGACTTTTCTCTAATTTTTGTGAAATATTTGACACTTTAAGACTTTAATCTGAAAAGGATATGTTGCTACCTTGTTATGTCCAATCATTGCTGACGGTAAATGTCGTCAATTGAATCAATGAATTCCTCAGAGCATGCTATTTTGATCAACAAAGGTGAGTTCTCCTGTATATGAAACCATGTTGGCAGTGCCTACGTGACACAGGATGCATTGAGTGTAAGCTTCTGACTAATACAACCGCAGCCTTGGCCGCTCTCCGCTGAATTTCATTTGTTTTATAATCTCTCTCCCATAAACAGGCAACAGATAAATATCTGAGTCAGTTGCCGGAGTCCAAACCTTTGAATCTACACATTGCAACAACTTTGAGTTGACAGATTTGGCTGGCATTGTGACATGAAAGAGCAGATTCTCAGTTAAAATAAAAAAACATTTAGCGCCATGGGGGGACTAACAAGTAGCCAATCTGTGCCACAGGTGCGACTAAACAGTTGTCAAACTGTTGTCAAGCAGTGCTCTGCAACCAATAAGGAGTACTAATAACAATGAGGAGTGCTATAGACAAAATAGACGCTAAACATCTGTAAAACCAGTATGTTGGCATGGCTATGCAAAAGTATGAACATAAAATTATGATGCATTGGTCTCTAGTGACTGGTTAGGGAAAATCAGCCCCACTCCCCCACGCAAATCGGTTAAATGTCAGACTAAAGATGGAAACGGAGTGAAACCTGTCTGACGTCAGGCAACCCAATCAGCCACAACATTTTAAAATGTATCCTCCCTCATAACATCCTCTGCACTCATATTTCGGGATGCCAAATTGCTGTTGGAAACGTAGCTAGTTTGTAATACAAGTAAAGAGAACAGGGAGGTCCGGTATTTGAGTGGCATCTGGAGGATACGCAGAGGTGGTGCCAAGAAGTCCCAGCCCTGCCTCTATTAATGTCACTGTCATGTCAAATGATGTTCCTGGATGCAGGAAGAACAGATTACGCCGCTGCAGACTCAGCTGTCTCGGTCGCTATAGCACCCCCTGAGGAATCTGTTGCTATAATCATTTACCATCAACACTCACTGGACATCCACATCAAGTTTGGTAAAATTTTCCTTTAATGAACTCATCAAAGAACTGGGATGTCTCATCGGTGGAACTGCTAACAACTCGCAGACAAGTAAACACTGTTTGGTAGAAGTACAGGAACGTGAACAAGACATTCTCAAGTGAAGCACAAGTGCCCCAAATTCCACTTAAGCACAGCACATGAGTACATTTATGTAGGTACTTACTAACACTGCTGAATTTACAAGTAAGGCTGCAACTAAAGATCATTTCATTATCTATTATTCTGCATTTTTTCTTCCTTGATTAGTCATCCGGTGAATCAGAAAATATCAAAGGAATAGTAAAAATGTCCTACAGCTCCAGGTTATGTCTACTATTGTACTTGTTTTGTCTGACAAAAAGTCCAGAACTTAAATATTTCCAGTTTACTGTCCCTCAAGACAAAGAAAAGCAGAGAATCCTCACAAGTATGAAGTTAAGACTAGTTCATGTTTGACATGTTTGAAGTACTAACTCTTCCTTTGAAGACAGCTGGATAACATCCTCTGTGGTTTTGGAGGGAGAGCTCTAAAGTCTGAGAAGATAACCCTGATGGCGTCATAGTGATGCCACTGTGGTTATCTCAGTTTGGGTTTGAGACTTACGTTTTTAACAGAAAGTCTGCGTTACACACTGGAGGTATGGGTGGGCAAAAACAAAAGATGCATATAAGGGATTTTTCATATTAGGTGCGATTGATTTGTACCATGCCTGAATACGATTGCCCCCCATTTCCAATCCCCCACTGCTCAGCTTTCACGTTAGTAATGTTGTCCCGCACCCAAGTACACTTGCGTCATCACCTATGTGACATTATCGTTGTGCTACAGTGTAGAAAGGGGCGCTGCAGACGGACACTGCTGACTCGGGGACCGTCATGAGCGGGGAGTGCGGGAGCGGTGAGGCCACTGCTGTCAGGTGTGGAGCTCTCTGCCTCCCGCCAGAGCTCTGTTGCAAGCATTGTCATCCAATATTGAGGCATAAGTGTTAAATTGAGACTGTTTCATAACCAGATAAAAAGTCCTTGGAGTTGAGTTAAATAGCAGTCCATTTCCATGTTTTGGTTCAGTTGGTGTTCCCACCTGATGCGTACCGTACAGGAGCACACATGAACCATAATCACAACCACCTTTTTAAATAGACTCAGGCATGGATTGGCATGGGTATGGTACAAAGTGTTAACACTAAACAAACTGGACTTTGGGGTCAAGCAAACTCGGAACCAAGTCTGGGTCCCTGATGTGAAAGCCCCCTTAGATGGGAAATTTAGGATGTGGTGTTTATAAAACTTGACTCTTGAGTTCAGGATATCTCTGCTGGTTTGATTTTGACTGTTCCTTTTAAAAATCTGTCTCATGGAAGTGCAACACTAAATAGATGAAGTGTCCCTTTAATTTACTTTCTCTAATTGCTTACAACCAAAATACAACCAGGAAGAACTGAACCTTATACACCAAAAAAAAATCACTTTTCCAAGAGCCTAAAGATCAAAAGCCTACATCCCAGATGTGTAGGAGGGTGTACTGCAGGGATCTGCTGGTCACATTACACAGGACACACAGCACCTGTCGACCAGGTCATTATTAAACCAGCTGCAGCCTAAAGGCACTTGTTCCAAAAGTCATGTTTGAGGCATTTTGACCTCTAACTCTCTGGTTATGTTACAGCCACATGCTCATGTCCCTAGAGACTCTGCATCCTCCACAGCCAGCCAGCCTGCAGGGCTGGACTGACTCATTTTTTATAGCTGTGGTCACAGCAGAAATGTGTCACAGTTCTTGTAAGCACTTCTCCTGATGACCTCAGCTCTGCATCATCCAGCAGGTCCACTAGAGTCCTGCTTCAAGGTTGAAAAGGTCACAAAGAGGAACTGAAGCCTGACTGCTGGTTGACCTCTGTCCTACCCCAAACCATATAATGAGAAGTGGAGTTTCTGACACTCAAATCAGGCAACAAACAGAAACTGATGACTAACTTCAAGGTTAAAAAAAGAATTGATTTTGCCGGGGTGGACTCCTCATGATTTTTTCTGAGGGGTAACAACAGCCTTTCACACACTCATGAATGGCAACACCTCTAGATATTTTAGCAGCAGGGGTAATCATCTGACTTCCACATAAGTTTCTTATGATTCAGCACTAAAATCTGGCAAACACGAGCAAGCTTGGAGCCACTTTTTGTGCTCCAGAGTAGAAGACCTTGGCAAATCTCAGCACCTAGCCTGACAAAGGGTGTTTTCGGGTGTGGGGGTGCTGTATTGTCATGAATTAGGGGGTGGGTGGACCAACAGCTGATGTCCAGATGTAGAGATGCTTTCACACGGATAGAATGTAGACCGAGCATGTTTTGATTTAGAGAGTTAAAGTGCGCTTGGTAACTTTACTGCCTGAGGAAATGATCCCAACTCATGTAATTATTCAAGATTTTAACTTCAGAGTGTAACCTGACCCGGGTGTTCTCCACTGGGATTAAATCCAAAACTTCAGCCTGCTGTGGAAAACAAAGTCAAAAGCACTTTTTTGAGGGAGTTTCTGTGAGAGAGTCGAACATATCTTTGTGTGAAATGGACACAGGCAGTGCACCCTCTCCATGTGGCCTGTCCTTCTCGCCCAGGGACACGGATGGATGGGGTGAAATAAGGCGATCGGAATGCGGAACCGGTGAGAAATGCAGCTGGTAAAGGAAGCGGCTTTGTAAGCAGACCCACTATCTGACTCCATTATAGGGAGAGCTGAACACCAGGCTCTAATCCATGTTCTCAGAAACAAGGATACCCAACAATGTGCGCGTAAATCACACGTAGAAACGAAAAGGAAACTTTGTGGAGTCACTTAAGTTAAATCAAAAATAAGTTTTCTTTTTCCAAGATAAAAAAACATGTTGGAATAAAAACTTATTTTACTTACTTTTCTGTGCGCTCACGCCATAGAAATTGATCACAGCCGCTATAATAAGTCCGCACAGCGCGCAGAGAGCGTTTGAAGCCATGATGTCTGCGGGTAAAAAGCTGCTCGCTGTCGGCTACACAATTCCCGAAAGTTCATCTGATTAACAATCCGTGCTGGTTTTCAGCATGGAAAAGCGAGCATCAGAGTGAGTCACCCGGAGGAGTCTGCGCCTTGTTTTAATAGCGCACACACCCACGCTAACAGTTCAACTCCTATGAGTCATTTCCTATGTACTGTACTGCTCGGATTCTCTGTGCGCACTCCCCGACTCACAGGAAACTCCTCTACCATAGTATGTGGTTTCATTTGCTTCGCACCAAGTGAAAGTTTCAATTAAACCACCTCAGGTATGAGAGTTTCAATAGGCTTACATATAATTCATATTTTTATGGCCACACCCTGGAGGTTCTTCTCGACATTTTTTCACCAGAGCGCCTGTGTAGTCTGGACTTAATAGTGTTCTCATTGTTATTACCACGCCTGTCGACGTCATTGACTCCTCTTTGCCAAAAAACACAACTCTCTGGCATGAGCTTGGGTCCCATGCACAGAAAAAAGAGGAACAGCAACCGAGGCAAAAACAGATGACATTCACTAAAACTATCAGCCCCCCCTTTTTTCTTTTTTTTTAAATAAAAGCCTCTGGGAGAGTCTGCTCGATTGTTAAAGGGAGATAAGCTTTATCTTTGTCCACACTCTGCAGATACAAAACAACTTCTGGAAACTGACATTTGAATAGTGAGTGTCCCTGACGACGCAGGGTGGTGTTATTAATGTCTGGGGCTGGGTGTAGTCTGCTGCTGCAGCACAAATATGCAATAACAAAGCCAGTGGACTCATGCCTGGAGTGCTATCAGGTTGGCCCCTGTCACAGAGTTGTCTCATGTATTAATGCAGACCATCAGTTACTACAACAACATCTGTGCTGTGTGACATAAAATGATCACAGCACAACGTCAAAACTACTTATTTATTCATGACAGGTTATGCACATTCATATGGGTAAACAACTACTGCCAATCTATCACTACCAATGAAGCTATTCTTGTTTTTGCCAACATTATACTTAATTCTTCTTCCTTAAGTGTTCCAAATGCCTGATTAACTGTTTTTCACATATTCACTCTTTTCCTCTGCAGCCTGGAACTTTTTATGTGTGTGCTACATGGTGCGAACTGCCTTTCCCACAAGAACTAACGTCAAACAGACGCTAACCAACCTCACAGTAAATAGTTCACATCATCCGAACAGAGGAAAAGAGGTTTCATTGGCTCAATTAAGTAAGAAGCATGTTGTTGAACAGATGTTTTTGTACTCGACTGTCACGGCTAACCTTTAGGAAAGCGGTCTAAGAGGACCTGGAGCAGCACAGCCCACTAAGGACACCCATATGAGCTGACTTTCCACTGCAGTGATTTCATCAGTAATGAGGCACTATAAGCTGCAGATGTTGTGTCAAACTCTCCAGTAGGAACCATGGCAACAGGATGAACACACACAGAGGACCTTGCCCAAGGTGATCCAAACTCTCCTGTATGTGCTGCTGACTGGGTGCCAAACTAGCTGACGTCTCTCAGGCATTGTTAATACTATAGCCTAACCAAGGAAGTTACACAATTCTGGCTGTTGTACTTTATATATTAGAAACATATTTAGTTTTACACACGCAGTCCTCGGTTCTGTAAAGCATGGCTTCTTTTTAATTTTTTAAAATGTAAAATTTCAGCTTCACTGATTTTACGGGATTTCCAAAAAGCCAGCAGGACGAAACCACTCAAAGAAACGCTTCAGTAAGATCAACCACTGCAGTTCCAGGTTTTTCAATACATTAAAAAAAAAAGAAACATACTTAAAAGTTGGGCCCAGTTTGTTAAAAGAAAGGATGTTTAACATGGCAAGAACATGGACAGAAAAACAGTGCAGGAGCAGCTCAACATGTAAGAATATCACTGTGTGCACAAACAACTGTGTTTATTAACTACAGCACAACACTCTCCGTCAGATGTGTCACTATGTGTTTGGTCACCAAATAAATCATCAACTGGCAATGATGCAGTAAAACGAGTCTTTCCAAAGAGAGAATAAAAGGGGGAACACACTCATCTGATATCCCCAAAATGTCTGCCTCTTTGAATAAATCTTCAGTTCTTTTGTCTTTTCTATATGCGTTTCTCTCCTTTGGTTCTGTCTACTATTTTCTCTTCTCACTCTTCCGTCTCTCTGTAAATTAGGTGATGTAGATGCGGTGAAAGTCGTTGGCTCCGAAGGCACAGTTGCACTTGGGGCACTTCCTCTGTCGGGTGTCGTAGCGCATCTTCAGACATTCGTAGCAGAAGACGTGGAAACACTTGGTGAGCACCGTCTCCTTGTCTCGTGTGTTGCAGCACGGGCAGCGCAGCTTGGCCTGGGGACAGATAAATACATTACATAGGGGCCAAAAACTCACTTGCCAGCACTGTTATTACCTTAATGGATGCTAACACACCTAACACTTGAGGGTGTAACAAGTATGCTTGATATCCCCAGACCGCAATATTTCTGCGGAGGCTTGAGCTCACTTTCTGGCTCATGCTCACAAGTGAAAAATAGCCAATCAAGCAAATTACAAAGGTGTAGTAATTAGCATTTCAGCATATTACTTTTACTGGACTGTTATAGTTCTGTAAACAACAGTCTACTGCAGACTGTGCCAGAAAGCTGTTGGTGTTTTTATAACTCCCTCGCCACTCACAGTGGTTGATTAAAGCCATACATTTCTCTGCGTAACAATGTTTTCTCTCCCTGACCTTGTACTGGTTGATCTCCTCCTGCAGGATCTCATCAGCATCAGAGTACACCTCCACCTTCTTCTGTTTCTCCAGCTTCCGCCTCAGCCTCGACAGATCCTCCTAGAAAAGGCATCAGGAGAGGGGTCATTTAACAAGGACTCTTCATCTGATCTGAGAGCTCTGGGAGAGTCTGGAGCGATATTCCCAGGCGCTGAAACACAACATACCTGTGCGCGTTTCAGATTGCTGCTCTCCCTCTCCCGAGCGGTGCGGTTCTCAGCCACAGAGACCTGGATCTCCTTCAGCTTGGCCTGCGTGTGCTCCAGCTGCACCTTCAGGTCCTCTGCCAGCTGGGCAGCCTCCACCGCCTGCAGGAGGAAAGGAACCGGACACACTCAATAAAAAAAAAAAACCTAATGATGAAATTCCTGGGCTGTAATGTGGTGGTAGTACAGTAAGTGTGGATAAAACGTCTGAGTCTGTTCTTTGTACTTCAACTTTAAACATTCAGCCATGTACCAACCTAAACACGGCACCGCTGGTTTTGTGTGTTTCATCCTATTTACTGCAGACCGTGTATATTTTCCATGTCTGACGAGCGTTTTCCACAACATACCATAAGTGCTTAGATCGTCTTCATAGCTTCCAGGCTACCACTGGTTTCACTTAAAGTAAGCTGCTCCTTTTGTGTGTTTTCTGTTCTGTTTAATTTTACTGTTATGGTTGTCGCTACTTGTGAAAATCAAAAGTGAAAAAAGAAGGATTCACACAGACACACACGATGACCTCATTAACAGGGCCCCAGTGCACAATCCTTGTCTTGACAGGTACTCGGGCAACATTAGCATATATTAGACAAATATTTCACAAGTAGGCACTTAAAGGGATAGTTCGGATCTTTTGAAGTGTGGCCGTATGAGGTACTTATCCTTAGTCAGTGTATTACCTACAGCAGAAAGTGGCCGGCACGCCCCCCGTTTGGAGAAGCAGGCAGTAGTGCCACCATGGAAGCTAAGCAATGTATTGCTGTGGATGAGGGCAGCAGCAAAACATATTTTAGCCACCTAAATCCCACCTAAAATAAGTCCCACCTCAAAAAGTGTACACTAGAGAATATTTTCACTACTTATGTTACATC
Source organism: Epinephelus cyanopodus (assembly GCA_026686955.1). Classification (NCBI taxonomy): domain Eukaryota; kingdom Metazoa; phylum Chordata; class Actinopteri; order Perciformes; family Serranidae; genus Epinephelus; species Epinephelus cyanopodus. Next base: position 20,387,887 of record CM048933.1, on the reverse strand, counting down.
CACAGCAGTGCATTGCTTAGCTTCCATTCATGTCCTCCTGCCTGCTTCTCCAAACTGGGGGTGTGCCAACCGCCATTTACTCTATGTAATACACTGACTACGGATAGGTACTTCATACAACCCCATTTCAAAAGATTCAAACTATTCCTTAAAGGACCAGTGTGTAAAATGGGTTGAAAACCGTTGAAAACAGTGACATCAGTGGTCACATTCTAGATTGCAGGGCTCACTCGCTCACCCCTCCCGTCGGGACAAAAGGCTTGCGCAGACACAAGTTTTTCAGGAATAGGTCTATCTAGCAACTAGGTGAATGTGTAATGAATCCCTCACAAGTAGGAGACCAGAGTAGCGTTCGGGAAAAAGGCCCGTTTATTTGAGCACTTCAAAAACTCTGGTAACACTCCAGAGGGTAAAAGACTCCGTCCCAAACTCTTCTAGCGTAACACCCGTACTTAATACACACGTACTCGTTTACAGTACCTAGCGGGGACCCCCTCCCCTCTCCGCTCCACCAATCTCCAGCCCGCATACTGACTGACAGACGTATCCTGTAAACAAAGCTCAGCTGTTTATTTAGCCTAGCAATATCTCTGGACTGTAGCAGCTGCAATGGACGACTTTGAACGCAATTTTGAAGAGTTTCTTGTAGCGGACACAGACCCAGAGCCATACCTGTTTGAGCCGGAGCATACAGATGAGGAACTCCATGTGTTGGAAGCTGCCGAGGAGAGAGGCTGAATCCTCCGCTCCCAAGATGGTAGCACAGAATGGGAATCTGTGCTACCATCGTTGGGGAGATTTATCATCAGGGGCAAAAGCGCCGCAGAGAGTGCATCACAAGGAGTGAAGTTGCGTCTTCTTTTCCTCGCAGATGACGGTTCTGGTTCATTCTCTCCTGTTGCGTGGTAAGTGTGGTCCATTCGCAAACTTTATAACTAAAAAAAACTTTTCACTACTTTCTATCGACAAACTACTAATACTCTCTGCTGTTTCCTCCTCCTTCTTCCTTCCTTTCGCTGTCTTCGTTGGTTTATTTATATATGCGAAACGCGTTCTCTGGCTGGCTGGATTGTCCGCTCGGTCTGCCGTACATACATGGCTGCGCAAGATGGCGATCTCTCTAAAGCAAGGCCGTTGCTACATATATATGTATAAAAGCATAACTATAAGACTACGAAAACCAAAGGAATTTTATTTTATAGCGATTATACACTTATATAAACATATTAATGGGTAGAATATTCAGATTCAGATTCAGATTTGATAATAAACCATGCCAAATATTACACACTGGCCCTTTAAACTACATGCAGTAACTGCGGACATTGGAACAGACAGTGGCTTAATTTGCCAACAATGTTTTGTGGAAAGAATCCCACAAATCTTGGATTGTCAGAGCTTTTCATGAGCACACCAAAATAATGACGTGTACAAGTTTAACTTTTGGCACATGCTATTATCCAGATTCTCTCATAATGCAGTCTTTATATTTAAGAACAAAAGACATCTGGCAGCAATCAACTCATTTGGTGATTAGTCAAACTTAAATGCAAGAGCTGACAATATGATTGATGGCATCTCTCCTCTCACCTTCCTCTTGTTGAGTTCTAGTGCTTGTGTCCGGACAGACAGCTCTTTTTCCAGAGCGGCGAGCGTGCTCTGAAGGACGCCCTCTTTTTCCTCGAGCTTCTGCACAACCAGCAGTTGGGCATCGACCTGCAGAGTGACGACAACAGTTAATACCTCAGTGTCCCGCAACAATTAAAAGCATCACTGCTGCATTGCCCGATCAGGAGGTAACATGTCACCTGGGTTTTGAATGTGAGAACTTGGTCAGCCAACTCCTCCTTCTCCTCTTTCAGCAGCTTGTAGATCTGGTTAGATTTGATCCGCTCACTCATCAGCTTGAAATTAGCGTCGTCCTTCTCCCGTAACTGCTGCAACAGGCGGCTGTTCTGCTCCTGCATGTCCTCGAAGGCCTGGCCTGTTACATCCATCTCACTCAGCAGGGCCTCCTCCTCCTCAAGAGACAGAGGTGTCGGGGATCAAAAACAATACAGACACAGTGACAGACAGTGATAATAACTCTGGACTGTAAAATGGGATGGGGCCTAACTGCATTACCACCTGCAGTCATTCATTCAAAGGATGTGTGAGGTTTTAATTCAAAGCAGTATTCACTACTTTTGGCTGTAACTAGACATGTAACTCATTATTTCTGGAAACAAATAACACATTCACTGAAATTTAAATGGGCTTGTTACTTGTTCTTTTTGCTTCATCATAGCCCACAAGCGCAGCTGTTATGAATCTAACGTCACCCGTAGTGAGTGGCCCTCAGCCGCTCTGTCTTGTGTTTGTGTGCAAGAAAGTGACAGAGCGAAGGTTTAGAGACAGTGGAAGGTGGACTGTTGCAAACAATGTTTCTGTTAGCTGGTAATACAGTAACATTATTACTCCGACAGTCACCCAGCTTTACAGTAGTGTTGCAAATGGCATGGATCCCTCAATCAGCGTCAGAATGTTGCTGCACACAATGGCCGGCAGGTCAGATAATTTGAGCTCCCTTTCCTTGAAATATGGACATTATTCTTATATTTATTTGCACTTATTGGAAGGCCTGTCGAGGCAACCAAAAATAGGCCTATCAAAAGATATCATTTGTATTGTTCCACTACTTTTCATCATAATAATAAAGGGTACAATCATAGCTAATATTTGACAGTTGTCTTGTTTCACACTGTTCAACAGTAACACTAAAAATTAAAGCTATGTATGCATTCATAAGAAAACTGAAGCAGATATTTAAAAGAAACACAAAATGTACTTTCCCTTGCGATTAACTACTTTTATATGCTGTAACTGGTGAAGTAATTCAATTACTTTTGAGAGAAGTAACAACTAACTGTGAGTCTTTTTCAATAAATTGCACAGCACTGATTCTAAGTCATACTCCCTCAATAATTCGATGCTTCTTTCCTGATGATATTCTGCAGTCACATCTGAAAATAACTAAAACTAATCCATGTGTTGCATGTGTTCCTAACTCCTTCTTTATGACTTCTACATAAACAAAAAAATCCACACATCACTACACGCAGAGAAATTATGATCCGCTGGCTCAACACATTTTTATTTATTTTTTTTATTAAATAAAAACACAAGTGATTAATCAGCATGAATCAATACTATGGTTCAATCTGGTGGATTTTGGTGTTAAGAATCACAGAAGTGCAAAGTTGTTAAATTTGAGCATAATGTCAACACATCACCGTATGTGATTAATTAAATTACACCTTCACTGGCCTCTTTATGACTATGCACCTCGAGGTGCACTCACACCTGGTTTGTTTTCTGGACTACAGACGTAGCAACAAGTTTTACGTTGCTGTGTTTGCTTCATTTTGGTTCGTGCTGCCCACTTACAAGCCAACTGGGGCCCATAAACAAAAGTCATATGAGCTCACAAGTAGCTTGTTTATTGGATAGTTTTGGCAATCTGTCACCCCTGCAAAGTCAAATGTGGCAGCCAGAAACTGGGAGGAACAAATCAAACGCATCTGAGTCCAAGAAAGTTTAGCTGCTGTACTTTAACTTAATACCAGATTAAGAAGGCAGAAGTGAAGAGCCGAATGCACCAGTATCTGCCCAACCTGTGTTTTGCCGTCTGTTCGTTATGTTCTGCTAGACCTCCCAAGCATGAGGAGCGGCAGGCTTTCAGATCTCAACATCTGCCATCTCTGTGCTCATAAAATACTATGGAACAACAGTTAACAACTTAAAACACAGTCATAACTTTTTTACATTTTGGTGTAATTTCCTGTACTTAATTACAGTCTCAGTGCTAAATGAAAAGAGACCTGCATTTTTTAAGGTGGTCTTGGTGCAGTTATTTGCTTTGTACCAGAGTTTACTGACAAATTGGAGCCCAAATTGAAAGTGTCAATCCTCAGGACTCCCTTGGATGACCATAATAAGATTCATATTCAGTGATAACCCCCCGAGACTTACAGATTCAATGGAGCACTGGGGTCAACAGTTATCGTGACAGCACTACATTATGTAATGTGGGTGTGTCCCCTATCTACGCAAGTCAAGTTTAAGAATTACGATGACATTACTTAGCCAAGATTTGACCCCAGTCAGCCAATCGTTTTTAATTTTCCATCTCATGACACTCTGCTCTCGTATTCCCTGAGTCTTCTGACATACTAATGAAATTCCACGAGAGCCTCTCAACATTTACAAGAGAGCAGAGCCAAGTGAGTGAGCTAAGATCTGACAATGTTTCACATTCTTAGAATTTATCAGGGTAGCTCGTCCCAAAAGGATTTGCCCCACCCAAAATTATTGCGCCTATATTTTTTTTTCTTAAAATGTCAACACTGTTGTTTCACAGCATCCCCCTCCTCATATCTTGTAGCATATTCAGACAGCAGTGTGAATTTATTTGTGCCAGATCACAAAATCTAACAAATAGATAACAAAAAATAAAATTAAAAAAAGAAATCATTTCAGGGGTATATTAAGCAAGATGTTTAATAAATGAGGACAGCTTTAAAAAACACCACGTGGTTGAAAAATTAAGATAATCAAACAAACATGGACACTGTGTAAACCAGAATGTGATTACTGATGATTCTTGTATTAAAGAGGTTAGTCTGGCAGATGTTTGCGTAAGAACGAACCAGAGTGGCTTCAGGGTTTCTCTTCTTTTTTTTTTTTCTTACTCTTTTCAGAAACACTGTTGCCATGCTAACAGCCTTCAAGGGCCGAGAGATCTGTATATTTATAACTGATATTTCAGACAGAAACTGCAGACAAAAACAGACAAATGAAAAGCAAATTACGTTACTGGGGAAAAAAGAAAGAAAGCAATAATAAATTAGGCTCGGATTAAGTAACCCAGCTCATGAAATTTAAATTTTACGCCACAGCATCACCTTTCAATTCCTCTTTTGTTGACTAAGATTAGAAGAACCTTTTTCTTAGGCAAATGTGAGACTCATTGCATTACTATTTTTCCTAACACAGCTGTCTCGTTTATATTCATATCTGGTGCTGCCCCAAAGGTTTAAATGTGACATACAGGGCTGATGATTCATGTCTCATGTCAGGCGGGTCTGAAACTCCTAATACGTTTAAACATTAGAGGAGTTTCGACTTTTATCAAGATTTCGTACACGTCAGTTTGCTACTATGATCCACTGTATGCATGTGTGCAAACTGCAGTTAAAACCTTTGGGTAAAAGCTGACGCAAAATGTTTTGATGGTTATAGACGGCTGGAAAATAAAGAATATTATGGAGAAGCTGATGAGTCTTTCCCCATGCTAAAGCTTAAGTGTACTAGGTAGAAGTAAACGTACAAGTGATACAATGCTCAGCTTTCTGCCAGAGGTGCCACACACTCACATGCCAGTGTTGAATTATAGTCTGTGTGTGGTGGAAGCTGATGACAGGAGGGGGGGGATCAGCAAACTTTCTGTTTTGTTTTGGTGTGTGCCTTTGTGATCATTCTTTGTTCCATCTCTGAATTCAGAGGTTTGTGCAGGTCTGTGAACGCAGCACAAAACATGAAACTCTTCATTAGTTTTTTTCCTCAGCAGCAGTTTGTTGAGTCGCAGGATGGAGAGTCAATCAGTCAAACAGTTTATTGTGTGATTGATCAGAGCTGATTTGACTGGATTGATGGATTAGAGGAGCAACTGCTGCAGATGCAAGTGAAAGCAAACTTTCAGACCTAGTGCTGGAGCGGATTTCCTGGGATCATGGACAATTTCATCTAAAGTAGGCTACAAAAACGATGGACAACGCTAAAATAATAAGCAGTTGTTCTAAAAATAGAGCGCTCAAATTCTAAATACATTAATGAATGGTTAAGTTTCACTTAAACCTTGTCTGGCGTTCTGCTGCTCTGACTGTACGCTCTGCACTCCGAGAGTCTGGCAAAAACTACGACGTTTGTTGTTTTGTTAATGACCTTTGTTCCATGATGAAAAGGAGATGATGACAAGCTACAAATCAATCTTAGTCATAAAAACCAAGACAAAATCTATGTTTCAGTTTCGTTGACGAGCGGAGATGAGATGTGATGAAAATTTTTGATGACAAACTATTGGACATTGAAAGCCAAGAATGGTTGTGCATGCAATTACCTTCAAACGCCACATGAGCAACAGGCTACTAAACTCCAGTAAATTGTCAGCGCCAGGATGTTTCTCTAGCAAGCAAAAAAACTGACATCGCAGCAGCGTCAGCCATTGATGTGCGAGTTGTGAGTTGTAATTTGGCAGTAAATAATCAGCCATGTGTGTGACTGTGGATGGCGGAGCTGCTGAATGGATTTGTGGAGTTTGTTAGTAACAGCGGAGGCTGTTAGCAGCGGAGCAAGCAGTCACCAGCCAGTGGCTTTCACAGCTGATCTCCACAGGACTTCACTCAGAGCCGGACTGTCTCAAGGAGGTTTATGGGCTGATACTGTTTGACAGGCAGGTCGGAAGCTCAGTTATCTGTGAGTGTAACTGAACTCAGATCAGTTTACTCTGACAGAGATGAAAGTTTAGTTTTAATCACTAACTCTGTGAGACATGAGTTTAAACAGCCAGATAAACATTCTGCAGATTAAGAAATTATTATTTTTCTTCTGACAAGTCAGATTTAACAGTGACCCTGGGTACAAATCCTAGTTGTCTCAGATTAGTTATTTGTGGTGTCAAAGTTTTAGACACCATAAATAGAGAAATGTTGAGCTTTTCAAACGATGATCAGTGAGTGTGTGCTCGGAAATCACCCCTTAAACCTGTCAAAACTGCTGGAGAAATGTCAGTTTGTAAGTTGGTAGAAATTACTTGGAGTTGTACAAAAAAAATTGAATGAAATTTTTATACAACCTGTCACTTTGATTCTTATTTCAGAGAAATGAATCAGCCTAAATGGATAAGTTTAAAGACAAAAAAAAAACATAACGACTACACGTCAACTAAAATGTCATGAATTTTTGTTGACTAAATCTATGACGGATATAAATGACCACAACTGATAAGCATTTTCGAGACTAAGACTAAATCTAAAATAGCTGTCAAAAACAACACTGTAGGTGCGTCAAATCCAAACGGTATGTACGTTCTAACAGCACTCTGAATAAATGGTCCAGCTTCAAAAATAGAAAAATCAATATTTGGCAGCAAATGCTGATATCGTGACAGACCACCGCAAATAAATGATTGTGTGGGAAACCCTGCATGCTCTAAAATGTCTGAGAAACCTTAACACACATACCTGCTTTGTTGCAGCGAGTTTCTTCTGCAGATGCTCAATGGTCTCTTCGGCCACTCGGATCTTCCTGAGGGCATCTTCATCAGCCAGCTTCTTGCTTTCCTTCCTCTCCCTCTCCTCCAGCTCTCGCACTCGCATCCTCAACTCATCCACCTGGGTAGGTTGAGATGGGGGTTATGAGACGCAAAAAAAGAAATGTGCACAAGTATGTTGGAAAGACAAAACGAAGCAATACAAACCTCAGCTTTAGATTTGCGCTCAGCTGCCATGAGCTGCACTTTGTCCCTCTGCTCCTTTGGAGCCGACTTGTACATGTCCAACAAGAGCTTCATCTCTTTCTGGGACTCCTGGGCTTTCCTAAAGGAGACAGAGATCACATTAACATCAGCAATCCCATCGGTGCAGTTAGCTGAGAGCTTGTGAGTGTGCGCATGTTCTTAAAGAGACATTTTGTTGGAAAAGGGAGCAAGAACACAAACATGAAAATATGACAGAAAGCGAAATAAAGTAGAAGGGGGATGTACTTGAGTTCTACTCTGAGCATCTTCAGCGTGTCAGAGTCCTTCCTCTTCAGCTCGTCGCTGCGCTGCCTCTCTCTCTCCCGCTCCCTCTCTCGTTCTCGCTCAGCCTCCCTCTCCCTTTCTCTCTCCCGGGCCCGCTGTCTCTCCAGCTCCTTCCTCCTCTCCTCCTCCTCCTCCTGGTCCTCATCCTCCTCTTTTTTCACGTCAATACTGTCACTCGTCGACTCCTCCAGAATCAGAACCCCTGTGTCGCCACTCTGACAACGCAACTGTAGACAAAGCAAAACATTTTTAAGCACTGATAATAAACCCACATAGTTTAGAGGAAATGTATTTATAATGTGTTTCAGTTTTGCATTGAGAGGTCCTCTAGATCTCACTGAATGAAATACAGAAAATATTTGTCAGTGAACGTCATCTACCTTATTGATCTCCATCTGTGTTTCCCGCAACTTCCTCTTGTAACGCTGAACGTCACCTTTCAATTGCAGGTTGTGGTTCTGAAGACTGCTGATTAAGTGTCGCATTTCCCTGTTGATTGGTCCTGAGAGCGCAAAGAAAAAGTGCGAGAAGCAGACGTACACAGAGCAGTCAATGTGTGGTTTTCTTTTGAGTCATTCAACATCATCTGGTACTGCAAATGATGAACTCTAACGCACGGTGCAAAGGTGTGATTTCACGATAGAGGTGATATACTAGTACTGTTTCCACAATGTCAATACCAACGAATTAACAATAATAACGTATTCTGCTTGGTCAGCACATACTCAAATTACTGTAATCATCTGGTTGCGGTGCATAAATATAATCCATCTCTTCATACAGTTATAGATTCACAAAGACTTCCAAAAAAGTAGAACTACTGCACAAAACTATGGTGGGGTGTCCTTCTTTTAAGACGTTTTGATAGATGCGAGGTGTGTGTTTTAAAAAGGTACCTGCTTGTTCGTTGGCTGCCAGGTTCTGCTCAAACTCAATGCGGAGCATCTCATACTCTTTGCGCACCTGGGCCAGGGTGTCCTCCAGCTGGATCACCTCAGTCCGCAGCTTCTTTTGAAGGGACAGCTCATCACTCTGAACAGTTGAAAACAATAACACATTGACAACCACGTTGCCAAGCTGTGGTAATAACACACTGAGAGGTTTTAGTTGTTAGGGCCAAAAACAGAGAAGACAAATACTTGGAATGGCAACACTGGGCTACAGTCAAGATGCAGTGACGAAAGCAATCAGGGATCTTAACATTGTCTCTGGTGAAAAACATTTCTTTTTTTATGAGATCAACTTGTAAAATGTACCTCCATGTGCTCAATCTGTCGCAGATGGGCGTTCTTGGCAGTGAGCAGTAGGGCTCGTGCCTCATCCAGCTGGGTTTTTACCCCCAGGGACTCATTGTACAGCAGGGAGAACTGCGACTGCAGACATTTGTACTCTAGAGTCTCCTTCACAACCTCCTCTGGAATATTCCGCAAATCCATCTATTAAATAGGAGACGAAAGAAAAGAATGAGCATTAGAAGTCGGTTACCACACAACATAGGCCCAAACTATGATGTCATGTAGGCCCAAGAATAAGAAATGAGTTCTTGACAAGCAGGTGTAGTGTTACATCTAATTTAACAGCCAGAGATTATATCTTTACCTTGAGCTTCTCGCTCTCCCTCACGGCCTCCTGGAGCTCAACCTGCAGTTTCTCCAGCTCTGCCATGCGACTATTAGCCAACTCCTGGTTGTGCTCCAACTCCGCATTCAGACTCTCAAACTAAACAATGGAAATGTGTTACAGATAGGAGAAATGTGCATGGCATAAAAACAGTGTTTTCAGCACAAACTGGCTTCTGAGATATGAAGTAGGTTATGACATACATCACACAAAAATAATTACACAAATGCTCACCTTCTGAATGTTCAGTGTAATCTGGCCTCCTGGTAGCCCACCTGAGCTGCCAGTGCTGCTGTATCCAGACTTAAGCTGCAAACAGAAAAGGCATAACGAAAAACAAAAGACATGAAACATTAACACTTAGAGCGATTTTCACTGAATGAATACATCTCATGGACAGAAATAAAGCACGCCAACACACTGAAGTGCGAGTTGCACAGAGACAATTTCATATAAACACACCTGCTCCATGGCTTCTGCCAGATGTTTGTTGAGCTTTTGTTCCCTATTGCGGAGTTTCTCAATGTCCCACTGCAGGTCCTCCACCGTCGTCTCCATCTCAGACACCTTGGTCTCAGAGCTGGTCACCTTGTCCACCAACTCATTGTACTGCAAAAAGGACAAAGACATGACAACAGCCGTGTCATCAGCAGCGTTACTGTAATCACACTACGTTCTTCTGTAACACACTAATGTAATGTGTTACTGTCTCTAAGTTCCATAATTACATTACAGACACTAATCAGACAGTTATGTTGTTACCTGTATTACAAAAGTGCTTCAATTATCTGCAAAATGGGTGCATAGAAAAAAAAAATCATCAAACACACAGACAACAGCGACGCTGTGCAGTGTGCCCATGGAGACACTCTTCAGCCTGGGCGGTCTTGTGCTAACTGAGCTTGCGAGTGAGCGTCTCAGGTGAGTTTGTCTGAGTGTGATTGGCCTGTCAAATTCAGGTCACATGCTGTTAAAACATGTTTTTACCTAATAAGTCTCTCATCATCTAATGGTGTTAGGGAGGTCAGTCTCTATGTTATTCTAATTACTGATGTATTATTTTGAGGCAATTAAGATTTGTAGCCTCTTTTATATATTTATATTTCCTACTTTAGTTATTGCCTACTGCATGCAATAAAGCCTTGCTCTTGCAAAACATTTTTAAGCGCTATTTGGGCTTTTTTTTTTTTGCAGCTTTGCTGTCTGCTTTTTGGTATTACTGTGTTAAAGAATGAAGAAGAAAGACCTTTGGGATGTCCTCCTTAATAGGACAGAGATATGTGCTGATATGTAGGCATATGTAAGGTATAATGTTCTATTAGCCCTTTCTACACACAATAGGGCCGCTACTAAGTCCCGTCTTCATGCCGCCTTTGCATTTTTACACAGAACCAAACAACAGTGGAATCATACGTCTCCTGAAAGAGATTTTGAACGGCATGACAGGCGGGACATGTAACACAACAGTGACGCCCTCTAGTGTACATATGACATATGTGCTGGCAGCGCTTAATAAAGCTTTACAATAGCATTAACATGGCAATAACAATCATGTACCATCTCTGTGATATGGTGGCTAATCTTGTCCTCTGTTTGTGTCACTGTGTTCCTGATTGGCAGACATTTTTGGCCATTGATTTGAGTTAGCTGCTAACTGCTGTTTTTCAATCTCCTGAGGTGGACTGCACACTCTACACATCATCAAAATGTCACACCTGTGCCGCCCACAATCCAATCCTGCTGGCTGTCTCATTTATACAGACATAATCTTGGAACTGTTACTACCTCTGATGCTGGTTTAGAGGCGAGACAACTCTTGCCCCCTATTCTGTGATTGTACTTTTTATGCAGAATGGCAAGGCAGCATAATAGCGTGAAATTCTCACCTTGAAGGGGCAGTGTAAAAGGGGCTATTGCTAACTGGAAATTACATGATAGTGCATCTCAGGACGTTTTTACAATTCTCTCATTTACATAATCAAACTATTTCTGACACACACCCACAAAAATTCGCCACACATACAGTGCCAAGGACATCATACCTCCATGGACATCTTGTGGTGTCTGCCCTGCAGCAGAGTAGCCAGGTCTCGCAGTCGACTGTTCTCCTCCAGCAGAGTATGGTTCGCATTGATGATGTCAGACTGGCTATCGTCTTCACATGCTGCCAATGAAGATCAAGATAGTTGTGCCAAATTATCTTAGGGCTAACAAGTGGTAAAAATACTTTGCTCACATTTATGTGCACCAACAACTTGGTAATGACATGTGAAACCATTAGTAACAGGGAATTAGTTTTAACACAGGATATAAAATGTGATGCAGGTGTTCCTGTTTGTGTGTCAATATGTTATCAATTATGAATGTGTCAGTAACGAGCACATCTCCACACTAACCTGCAGCCTGGACTTGTTTGCACATGTTGTCAATGCGGCTGTGCAGCCTGTCAAACACACAGACCAAGCAAGCGATGGCTTCCTTGCTGAACTGCATGCGGTCTTGCAGGTGCAGGGTGAGCTCCTCCTCGCTGCTGTGCTCCAGCGTAGTTAAGAAACCCTTGGCATTCTCACTTAGGGGAGCAGGGGGGGGTGTTGCCTCTGAATATAGTGAGAGGTGGTCATGTACGAAGTTGGTTAAAATCAGCAGCTGGTCACATGATCAAAAACACTATACTTCAACCTTCAGCTTGAAAATTGGAAATCATGCGTGCCCTCATTAAAACTTAAATCTTTGAAAGATATTTGAGATGGTACAGCTAACTTGACAGTTGAAAATGAGCATTTTGCAAGTTGTCATGACATTTAAAGCATGCAGCATTGAACAAGGCAAATACAGATAAGGAAGTTATCACTGCTTTACAATAGCCTACAAGAGTTTTGTCAGAGGAGTGTATCCAAAAAAAAGGAAGCAAAACAGTTGTCCTCTACATACCTCCAATGTTTTTTCTCATCTTTGAAACAATTTTAAGGTTCAGTAATATTGTTTCAGCCCTTTGCTGTACTTCATTTTCACAAGAGGTTTTATCACTTTAATAAAACACAGAGCTAATCACCTTAAACAAACACTGTCTATCACACATCACTAAAGGTATATATTGGCACAAACTTGCTCTGTTATTTACATCTACTAGTGCATTTGACCAGTATATAAGATAGAAAATTATTGATTTGAAGCATTTTTGCAAAAGTTGCACAAACTTAGCAAAAAGTCTAAACGACAGTAGCAAAATAAGAAAAAGAATGGCTAAGTACCAAAGAGAAACTGATATTGAAACCTAATCTGGAGTCACACGTGTAAAATCCAAATTCTTTTACTAGACATAAGGTCAGATAACAGATTATCTGCTCAGATTATAGCAGTCCATAACTGCAGTCAGCGATGGAGACTTTTCAGGGATCAGCTCGGTCAAGAAAGTCACTGCTTACCTGTTGCTGAGTCCGTTGGTGGCTCTGTGGGTGTCAACAACTCTTCTGACCCAGTAGGAGGAGGGGGCTGCTTCTGTTCTTCTTGACGATCTTCTTGATGCTCCTCCTGCTGCTGCTGCTGCTGCTGCTCTGCCTGCTCTCCCTCATTTGGGGGCCTCTGGGAGTGGAGGTGGAGGCACGGCAGAGGTTGGTGATGCCAGGCTGACACCATCTTCCTCCATTGGTGTTGGTTCAGGGAGCGGGGGCGCTGGTGGGGCTTGGGGAAGATGTCACCGGAGCATCTGGTTCAATACGTTTGCGTAGAATGTGCACATTTTCTTCCAACTGCAAAGGATTGAAAGAAGAGTTAATCCTCTCCCATAGACATATATAATTCTGTACTCAGATAGTTCTATTCCAAAAACTGAGTACAGCAGTTAGTGAGATCTTTTGACTTACATTACCAAGGCACTTCCACAGACGGAGCACAATGCAAAACTCTGCTAATTGGCTACGTTTGCAAGCACACAAACAAACTACATATAACTATATACAGTCAGGTTAAGGCATCCAGTTGAATACCATTTTAATGTGTTGCATTTATTATTGTTTAATGCCAAGTGGCTTTGATGGACTGAGACCCACCAATTTGGTGTTTACATGGGCATTCCTGAAATCAAGATTCAGCTAAAAATGGGTTATATTTAGGTTAGAACAATGTCATAATGTGAAGAGGTACCTGTGACCAGTAGCGGTTGACAATCAGCAGGGTGGTGTCATCAGTGGCCTGTCTCTTCTCCAGCTTCTCAATTTTCTCTCGTAACTCATCCTCCATGGTCTGCCTCTGCTCCAAGCGCTCACATAGCTTCTTATTCTTGAACTGGAGGACCTTCATGTCCATTTCCTCCTGCACAGGACAAATGCAAACACCAAAGTGAGGACTGTCAGAGATTCTTAGTGTTCTTTGGCAAAAAAAAAATACTTAAGATGAGCTGGTGGAAGCTGTTGTAAACAGACTACAAATGGTGACTTATGGGAGTGAAAATCAGATGACTGACCGTAGAGGAGACTCCAGCTATGCGTATGGGCTCGATGAGAGTGGTGGTGGTCTTCTCCTCTTTTTTGCTCTTCTTCTCAGGTGGGCCAGGGGGGCTGTCCCCTCCTGAGGGACGTTTTCCTCCCCCAGCACCTGACATCTTTCCGTCCCCTGCAAAAAATCAAACATGACATTAAATCATTGCTGTGGTACAGCTTTGGGAAACTATAGATTTGTTTGCAAATGGGGAACTCATTCATTTAATGACAGCTAGCAACGGGATTAGCCTTGCATTAAAAACGCAGGGGCCACTGATGATAAACTGGTCCGAATACTGCTCATCTGGAGTTCGTATGACAAAATGTGTCCCTGATCAGGTATACTAACTGTTATTATATAAGCCGATGCCTGAAAAGCTACAAACTAATTTTAATTTGGCATTTCTGCTAGGGAGTAACGAACATTAGCATGCTAGCTAACGCTAAAAATGCTAATGCTAACGTTAATTCTTCGAGACCTAGTTAGCTAAACGGCGCTCTTTGTCCTACATATTAAATGGGCTGTGGTCGTCATTTGTGTTCGCTGACTATCACTATACGTGTAAGATCGTCAGCAAAGAAACTTTACATGCAAAGAAGCGTACAAACCGTTTTCTGACTAATAACAACGGTACAAACCTTCGCACGGAGCGATTGAAAATGTAACTCAGTCAGTGCATGAAGAGAAGCTACAGGAAGTGTCGACAACATACTTCCGTATAGTAAATTTTTCATTCAATCAAGAATTTATTTAAAGAATAAACAACAGATTAACTACATAAGTGGACATCTTGTATTAAAATTCAGTTACTTGGATTTATTTGTAACGCTTCTAAAAGAACCATGAAAATTATTACATTATTACATTATTACTTACCACACTGCAACCTTCACTCCGGCCTCGTGGGGGCAGCACAGCCACATTGTGTAATACATACAGCCTATAAGCTGAAGAGGAATGTGACCAGAATGTAAACAGTGCTCAAGTGCTAGCTAGCGGTGTTTTAACATTATAGGTAGCTAACTTTAAGACTGTAGCCGCTGAATCGCCCACAGTTATGGCTTCACGATAGTTACCTCGAGCTGTGATGGCATTTTAATTCTGAACCCTTTTTTTGCCGTCACCCGCTCCCTCTTATCGTTTGTAAGCGTACATGGTGAGTAGCTTGCTGTACGGTCAGCGAACCTGCCGCTGTAGCAAGGCCAAGTCAAACACAGCTAGCTAACTGTCGTGATGGATCAAGGGGACATTTCTAAATAACACTAAGAACAGTAGAGGAGAGCGAGAGATGTGTGCGTAGTGAGCAAATCCCCAATTAAACTAAAGCTAAACAAAGCACTTCCTTGTCCGGAGTTAGCTTAAATATTAGTTCCTGTTAAAGACAGACCATGTAGCGTTGTTGCAAAGTGACATATGTGAGTGACGTTGTGGTGTTATTATAGATTCATATGCTGTCACCATGACCAAAGACATCGTTGTTGGAGATGAACTACCAGACTGGGTGGGGGCCAAGGAGTTTTACCAGAAGTATGATCCCAAGGAGGTGATTGGCAGGTGAGTCCAGCAGCAAAACAACCTGAAATCAGAGCACAGGTTTATATTGGGATGTTTAAAGACTCATGCTGTATTCTGTATCAATGATCTCAGGGGTGTGAGCAGTGTGGTGCGCAGGTGTGTGCACAGACACACAGGTCAGGAGCTGGCAGTGAAAATTATTGAGATCACAGCAGAGAAGATGACAGCCCAGCAGCTGGAGGAGGTGAAAACCTCCACGCTGAAGGAGATCCAAGTCCTCAACATGGTCAAGGGACACTCCTCAATCAGTACGTTGCATTTATGTTTAATACAGGACTCTTAAATCTTCTGCTCTTGGAGATTAGAAAGTGTTGAAACATTTTAATGTTTTGTTGATTCCCTTTAGTCACTCTGATTGATTCCTATGAGTCCACAACCTTCATATTTTTGGTGTTTGACCTGTGAGTATTACAACAAATAGCTCACATGCAGCTGTCTCTGTAATTCTCCCCTGACATGTAAGTGAATCTCGTTTTTGTTTACAGCATGAGACGTGGAGAGCTGTTTGACTACCTCACAGAAAAAGTTACTTTGAGTGAGAAGGAAACCAGGTGAGCTCCGCATCAACACAAGCTGGTGGCAGGTGTCACTCTGTAACTCTCTGTAAGGCCCAACTTAAGCAAAACCTAAGATGGGCCTTATTAAAGGTTTCTACCTGTTTTCTACATGTTTTAGCCTCTCATATGCCAAGTTATGTATTAATTACATTTGGGCCGAACATTTTCAAGCTCCAACAAAAACTCAAGGCACTGTTATATTTACTGTGATGGAATACCTCACTCACATTCACACATCCCACTCCACCTGTCTGCAAGTTGATCTTTTCATGGTGTTGAAGATAAACTAATTCAGTGCCCGTTCTAAACATGCCTGTTCAAAACGGTTGTGTTATTGCTGTATACACCCTTCTTGAGAACTGCTGATACAAACAACTTTACAACTTCACACTTGACACTGCACTTCCTTTGGTCTTGAGCAATACACCTGGGCCCCAAACAGCTTTAGAGTTATTTTGATGTTTAGATATGACAAATATTGAATTATGTAACTATTTTAACTCATTGTACCCCGAAATAACCCCCAAAACATTCAAAAAATGTACAACTCAAAAGTATACTACTTACCTACTGCGTACTTCTACTTCAGAGGAAAAAACTTTGCACTACATCTACCTGACAGCTACATGTTAATCGTTATATCCCTGATTCCAATCTAGTCATAAAGTCCAATCATTAAAAGATGATGGATTATAATACATTAAACTGTCCAGTATTATAATAGAATTGAAAGCTTTATCATGAACAGATGTTAAGTAAATTTAAGTGTAATTTGAATGCAGGTTCAAGTTGCAAGTTTTAAGTGCTTCCTCTTCCACTGCCAATATATATATTACCAGTCAGAGAAAGGGTGAAAAGCAAAGCAAGATTGTGCACACCTGGGACCCCCAAATAACTTAATTAGCCCCTGAAAAACACACTCAAGTGACGGCTACTTGAGGTCAGAAACACTGGTGAAACACGTTCGGTGAGACATGCTCCACTCTTTACAGAACCTCGATGTCTCGCCCCTGCCTCTGCACAGAGCCACAGAACACTGTCCACTTGTTTATTCACAGTTAATTGATACTGAACACGTTCCATTTCCAAATTAAACACTGCATGTCCTCAGCAACACACGTGCCAAGTGTGAAGTTGATCGAACAAATGGTTCCCGAGATATGGGAATGACACACTCACACTTAGTACGGACAGATTCCTTGTTTTATAGTTAGATGCTGCTGCCTTGAAAAGACATCAAATCCATTTTAAATGATGTAAAACATGTATTTTGTAAAATTCCCTTGCTCTACAGGAGTATGATGCGAGCTCTTCTGGAGGCCGTGCAATACCTCCACTCCCTCAACATCGTCCACCGGGACCTCAAACCTGAGAACATTCTCCTGGATGATCAGGGACATATCAAATTGTCTGACTTTGGTTTCTCAGTGCAGCTACAGCCTGGAGAGAAGCTCAGAGGTGCTGCAGTATAACAACAGTGTTAATGATTTGTTAAGATCAGTAAATCAATTGTACAGACGGAGGTTGAAAGTGATCTGTTTTGTCTTTCATTCTGTTTAGAGCTCTGTGGGACACCTGGTTATTTGGCCCCTGAAATACTGAAATGTTCCATGGATGAAATGCACGCAGGCTATGGCCAAGAAGTTGATCTGTACGTCTTTCCTTTTGTCAGTAACATTTATCTGAAGTGAGAGTTAAATCTTACAAAACATGGTCCTGGATTGTGTTTCTAATACTCGTTTACTTGTTTGGATGTGTGTGTCGGACAGCTGGGCGTGTGGTGTGATCCTTTTCACCTTACTGGCCGGCTCGCCACCGTTCTGGCACCGTAAGCAGATGCTGATGCTGAGGATGATCATGGAGGGTCGCTATCAGTTCAGCTCGCCAGAGTGGGATGACAGGTCTGACACCGTCAAAGATCTGGTGAGACGATATTCTGTCGACTGAGTTTAAATATAAAAAATAACATATATTCTCTCCGTTGGTTAGTAATGTGATTTTGGAGGTTATTTTACATTATGCTTGTGTCACTCAGATATCCAGGCTGCTGGTGGTGGATCCAGCTGCCCGTCTTACCACTGAGCAAGCCTTAGCACATCCCTTCTTCAGACAGTATCAGAGGGAGGACGTACGGCTCTTCAGTCCCAGGAAGACATTTAGGGTGAGTCACAGCTTTTTTTCTGGCAGCTGATTTAAAATTCCAAGCCTTGAACTAAACATCCATTCCCCATTCTCCCCTGCGTTCCTCTCCTGCCTCTCAGGTGCTGATAGTCAGCGTGCTGGCCTGCATCAGGATGTACAGCCGTTACCGCAGGGCCCGTCCACTGACTCGGGAGGTGCTGGCCCGAGATCCTTACTCCCTCCGCGGTGTCCGCAAACTCATTGACGGCTGCGCCTTCCGCATCTACGGGCACTGGGTGAAGAAAGGGGAGCAGCAGAACCGAGCCGCTCTCTTTCAGAACACCGCCAAGATCATGCTGCTGGGCCTGGAGGACTTTGAAACATAAAAGGTCGACCTCATTCCTAACCACGTTGATTTTTATTTAAACGTTTGCATGTGCTGTAATGGCAGTGTGTGTCTTGTCAAATTACTGTGTTTAATTTTAAGAGGAGGGGTTCAGGGACCGGGAACGTTTGTATGCCTTAATGCGCACCGTGGTTCTGCGAGCTGAAGATAAGCATGCACATCTTATCTCATCGGGCCTCTCATCCGAGTTTGCGGCTGTTTGAAACTCTTCTTGTCAGGCCATCATGTTTGCAGTGCCACTTCGCAGTAGAGGACACATTGCACAATCATTTGACATATAAGTACATAACATGTTTTTAGCATTTTATCCGTTGATGGTCAGTTTTAATGAGGAGACGGTGTGTTTCTATGCACCGCGTGGCTGAAGTGGACATTAATGCACTGTGATTTATTATTTAATAGATAGTTAGATACACATAATGTAACACAGTTAAGATTTACAGATATTCCAGTGTTATAAATCAGCTCCAGAAGTCATGAAACATTCAAGTATAGTATTGGGAGTGTTTGTGGTATCCTTTAGCTGCCATGCATGCAGACATTCCTCTATAGGAAACCCACTTAAGACTAACTGTGAAGGCTACTTGTGACTGTATTTCCTATCAAAACTAACCAACGCCATTCCCTACTCAGTTCATTCTTCTGTGTGTAAGTGGCAACTTTTCTTAAAGTGCCTCCCTGAGAAATGCAGACATGTACTGTATATGAAGATAAAAAGGTTTTATTGACAATAAACTAATATTTGAGTTTGATTTGTGGTAGTCTGTGTGAGTGCTTATTCCATTATTTTTTGGCCTTGTGGTTGGGCTGT
Organism: Epinephelus cyanopodus; assembly: GCA_026686955.1. Taxonomy (NCBI): domain Eukaryota; kingdom Metazoa; phylum Chordata; class Actinopteri; order Perciformes; family Serranidae; genus Epinephelus; species Epinephelus cyanopodus. Next base: position 20,368,478 of record CM048933.1, on the reverse strand, counting down.
GGGGTATTTAGTGCCCTGCTGTGTTGATCTGCAATGTCTTTCATTCGCTGATCCAGTTGTCTAGACACGAGCGTCATCTGCTCTCTGACCTCTTTCTCAATCAGTGTCTTCAGTTCTGACTTCAAACCTGAAAGTGAGGAAATGAAGCAGTTACAGCACAACATCTGGGGTGCATTTGACTTAAAAAAAACAAAACAAAACAAAGTCCTTTTATGATTTGTGAGCCTACCGAGTTTGGCTCCCTCTGGCTCTTCACTGGATGCTTCCTGTGTTAGAGGCGAGCTGTCTGTCGTCGGTGCTGCTTCTGTTTCTTCTTCTATCACATTTTCAACATCTGGTGGAAGAAAAGTTCTTAAAAGTATGAATAAATCTGGTTCCAGGTACTCATAAAAGTTTTTGCCACTAAAACTGCTTGTAATTGTTACCTGGAGCAGAAGCATCCTCCACAGTAGGTGCATCCTGCTCTGGGATCCCACAGTAAGTCAAAGACAAGTCAAGTTTCACCTGTGAGAAAAATATTACGTGAATCAGAGCTTAAACTAACAATTATTTTCACTGTTGATTATTTTTTCAATTAATCGGTGAGTTATTTGGTCTATAAAATGTCATAAAATGATGGGAAGTGTCAATCAGTGTTTCCCAAAGCTCAGGATGACACCCTGAAATGTCTTTTATGTGCTCAACCCAAAGATATTCAGTTTCCTGTCACAGAGGAATAAAGAGACCAGAAAATATTCACATTAAAAAGAGAAACCTGGACACTTTAACAAATACTTATGCTGTGTTCTGATATCTGCTGGTAAGAAAACCATCACAAGACATTGGCTGCCTTCTGACCCCCCCCACCCCCCACCCCACAATAGAAGACTGGACAGTTATAGTTAATTAAATATACATAATGGAAAAGTTACCGACTCACTTTGCCTACAAATGAGTAGATTTACGAAGCTATGGTCAAACTTGATTCCATATTTTTTGGTGTTGACAAATTAATAGATAGCCTTAAGGATCTTTGGTCTCCGAACCAACTTAATAATATTAATAATAATTAATATTATTAAGGTACTGAAATGTCTCCCAACTTGATAATGTATACCTTTGTCAGACATCCCTTTTTCACAATGTAAAATAGTTTAAGAAAACTTTATACCCACAATACTTTTTATATCTGAAATATAAAAATATAATTATTTTAATAAAAAAGCCATTAAGTGATAAGAAGCTAGAGTCAGAAAAAAACCATAAACCAAATAACTGATTGTCAAATTAGTTTGCGATTAATTTAAAAGTTGCCAACTAATCAATTAAGTGCTGCAGCTTGAATGTAGAATGCGACTCATTATTCTCTCTAGATATATTGCCACAGGACTGAAATCAAGTATAACAAGAATAAATGATTGCAGAAGTTGCATGAAACAATTTGTGCAGAACAGCTAATTTCCGATTCTTACCTGTGGGGTGAAAATATATTTGTAGAGTTTGTAGTGTCTCACATAGTTGTTATGGATGTACTTTAAGATGCAGTTCACTTCCTCAGAACTGAAGAGGCTGATACTAAAGGGAGGTCGCTGTAATGGGCAAACAGAAATACTACATGTGTGAAAATGTATGGGTTTTAATATGAAATTATGAGTAAAAATCTTAAGTATGTTTTACAGACCCTGACTGAGTGACAGAGAAGTAGCTCCTTGCAGTATTGGAAACACTGCGCTATATTTTTGAGTGGAGTTTCTGCAAGACAGGAGTTTTAAACACTTTCCATGTACAGTTAAGGAACATTTAAATGAATTATCTCAAGTGTTGGCTGCAGAGGTAGCTCCTACTTTGATTTTGCACATCATCCATGTTGAAAGCTGGTGTCATGTCACACCGCAGTGATAATATGACATACCTGTGTTAGCCTCATGGACGGACTTGATGATGGACAACAGAGCAGACGTCTGTTCCTTTTTGAAGTTGCGCTCTCTGCAAAAAAGCACTGTCTGCACATACAACTCCAGCAGGACTCCTCTTTTTGGTTCAGGGAGGTCAATTCCAAACACACTGCATAAAGCCCTGTCACAGAGGAGGACAAGTAAGACAGAAACCTGTTTTAGTGTTGTGTGTGTGTGTGTGTGTGTGTGTGTGTGTGTGTGTGATTGTGTTTGAATAGACAGATGTGTGTCTGGTCATAAACAGGAGCAGAAACCTCTCCAGGTCAGGAATGAACTGCATTTTGTCGATCTCCTCCATGTCATGATAGCTTACATCTGTCCTGGAAACACACAGGGGATGGGTTCGGGGTCAGACATTGTATGCTGTCATGCACAGTATGAGTAAAGCAGCAAGCAGTTAAAATAAATATATAATGTGGACTGTATGCACAGCTCTCACCATAGCATCAATTTAGCTGTCAGGGCCTGCGGTACCTACAAAACAAGACACAGCATTACACGGTAAAACTCAGGAGCAGGCACTGAACACCTACGTTATCTAACGTTAGCTACAGTAAATCAAAATGAACGTGAGGAACCCACCTTTATTTTGGTATCCATGTCGTCATTTTTTAGCTGAATTATAACTTACAAATAAGTTCTAATTATTTTTATCATGTAAAAGTAACTGGTGAGACCTTTCATTGACAAAAACAAGCTCTTTTCATTGCTGAGTTTGGCTGCCTCGCTGTATCCTAGCAACGTGTTGCCCCCCCTCCTTTTTTTTCTATTTCCGGTTTAGCGTCACACGATTTATTATTATTATCAAAACTCCGTTGAGCAGATGACAATACTGAAACTACACACATAAAATATATAGTAATTAACCAACCTTTAGGCCAAATTATATAATAAAATATAGTAGTAGTAGTAGTAAAAAGAAACGTCCATTAATTTAGTCAGCATCATTCATAAATAGTTTATCATTATTTAATTTGGCAGTCAAAATTTGTGCTTTTAGGTCATCAATTACCTCTACTTTTACTATAAGATCATCATTATTACTAAGAATTAATTAATTAATTAAATAATGAATTTATTATTACTGTGTCATGCAAACAACGGACATGGGCTTACAAGATACCATAAAATCATTTCATTGTTCATCATCATCATCATTGTTTTCAGACAATATTAAGAAAAAATAATGATAATATTCTGCACCTATAGACTATCACCACTATTGGTAGCCTAGACTACAGCACTACATCAACTAATTGTAGCCTATACTAGTCTACTATTATCACAGCCTTACTTTACTTAACTCCAGGTACTAGGCCTAGCAACGGGACCAAACATACTGTAAGTAAACTTATTTGTAGTGTAACACAAAAGTCTCACTAGAAAACTTATTTAAGTACATATAAATAGGTGCATTTTTTTTCTGGGTAGCCCTGCACTAAAATTATCAACTTCTTATAGCAATATTAACAACACATTTTATTTATAGACGCCTTTTAAGACGAGATAAGGATAAAGTAATGTAAAATAAATAAATAAATATATAATAACATAAAAAAATATTCAGCAAAACAATTCTGTGTAAATTGTGGATGGGTGTAGCTAGACAAATGGGAGGCAAACTGAATAGGCTGTTTGTTTTACCTCAAATGCACAAATTGGTGCATGATCTTTCTGGCAAGGGACCCCAACCCCAGATGTGCCCCCCTAATGTTGAAACCAAACCTACGCCCTTGTGCATATACAATACTGGCCCACTACTAGGCCTGATGAAAAACTGACGTGAGACTGTTATCACTAATAATAAATAATACTTTATAATGATAAACTACAATAAATAATGCAACTAAACTGACATTTTAGAACCCCTCACTAAATGAGTTGAATGTGAGTTAAAAAAAAAAAAAATCCATCCTGCTGACAAACATGAATGAACTAAAACAGTGTGAAATTAGTGCAAATGCCACAAATGTAAACAGATATTACTGACACAAATAATTTTATTTTCTGATTAAAGAGTTGTTTTTAATCCCACGTCTCTCCATCGATGCTGCATGGCAGCCGTATCCATGGCAACGAGATAAACCTGACGGAGCGTCCCGCTGATAGCCAACGTCTGTTTTTGTTTTTGGTCTCTGGGGCGTTTTAGGTTAATTTAATGGTCCTATAGGGGATTTGTTTGCACAGTGAGGCACGTTTGGGTGAAACCCTGAAGCTTTAGGTCAATTTGCGGTGAGTACTGCGGCTTCCGTGTTTGTTTACGCCCGGGTAAGTGATGCAGAGTGCAGACTGCTGGCTGTGAGGTGCACGGAGTGACAGGAGCAGCAGGTGATCACCTTCCTGTTTCTCTCGTCTCACGTTTCAGCTGTAACATTAGGCCTCAGCATCTCCATGAAGCAGCCGTGGAAAGCCTGCTTTGCCCCCGAGACTGCTTGTCCGCACTGACTGAGCTGTGCAGTGCAGTTTAAGAACATTATCCCCTTTTAATCCACTTTGCCTTCTGCTACATGCAGGTGGACAGACTGTCAGATGGAGCAGGGTGCCACAATCAGACACCCGTGTCCATGTGTAATTGCTCTTTTATTTTGGAAACTGAACCATTTCTCACACTGAACATTGGTCCTGGATTTCATCTGTTTTTGGTTTCTTAGTTTGTTTGTCTGAAAGTGGGCCCATCTGTATCCTTAGTGATTGTTATCAACAGTGAGTCTTTAATTCAGACATGGAGGAGCCTGATATGCGACAACAGAAGCTGGACAATCAGGTAAATAAATTAGACTTATGGAACTACTTAATATCAAGCATGCATTGCATAGCCCAGGTATGTTTTGGTTTACTTTAAACTGGTACAAGAATTAAAATGTGCCTCAAATAACCTACAAATAGCTGTTATTTTTACGCTGAGTACATTTTGGCTGTGTTTCTGTGTCAGAAACACATTAAGGATAAACAGGCCCATTATATTTATCATAAAAACAGGAAGGTATTCCTAAATTGAGGCAGAGCTTTGCAAATAAATAAAGCTTTCTTGAGTCTCATGAAGTCATACCTGTGTCAGAACCACCTGCTGTTTGGAGCCACTGCTCATCTTAAAGTCTTGGTCTGTACACAGTATGTGAGCTACTAGCTTTAAATCAGTAAAGTACAACATAAATACCTTATATCAGAAAAAAAAAACAGGACATAGTCGTCTCATCTGGATGCCTTGGTGTTGCAGAATCACAAGTTCCAACTTGTCGTCATGAATCTTTGGTCTGAACAGGGCTTTCGTCATTACTGTATAGACAGAGATAAGAAGCGCTTTTTATCTGTATGTGTTATCTGTATCCCCACATATATGCATTGAGTTGTCAGTTTGAACGCAGTCTCATTTCTCCCACAGCGAACCCTTTTGATGAAAAAACAGCAAAAGAAGAGGGCTGATACTCAGATGGTGGTGGCCAATCGGGATGTTCGCCAAAAGAACCGAAAGCACAAAGCCGCTCACTCTGATGAAACACCTCTGTTGATCAGCCAATCCCTGAGCAACACTTCCCTGACTGGTTAGTATTACAATCATTTATTATTCTGTGTAGCATGGACCACTGAACGCATCTGAACATGCTCCCCCTGGCACCCCCACTTCTGCAGTCCATGCTATGAAGCATTTTTAAAATAAATAAATAAAATATAATGTCATTGTATGACACAATTATGTTCTGTTTCTTAAATTATGTTCTGTTTGTTTTTCTTGGAGATCAAGTTGAACATGCCCATGATAACCCACTGGATGAGATCACATTAGGTGAATGCAACATGACAGCAAGTGCGATGTTAGATGAAATGCCTTCGGAGAATCCCGTTACTCCAAAGACGATGAACTTGGAGGTTGACAAAGAGCCCGAGGTGAAGTGTGAAGTGGAGAATGACGCTCAGGTGGAGGGGAAAAAGCCAAAGAAGAAAGAAGGGAAAAAAGAAAAAGCCAAACGTAAGAACATGAAAGCAGAATATTTTATTTTGATGAAAAAAAATTGTCTGTGTGTGTGCAAATTACTTGCTCAGTTTTGAGGATTCAAATAGGCCTACAATAGTATGTATCAAAGAGTATGTACACACTCATTTTGGGTCATTATGGTACTTGTCAATTTCTCTTCCATGGCTGCTGACCAACAAAGAGAACATACAGGCCACACCCTCCTACAACACTGCCCCCTTCACTCCTTGGTCCAGATATGAAAGCCCAAAATGCTAAGTTAAAAGGGAGGCTTCTAAGGTTAAGGGTAGAGTAAGGGTAAGGGTTACATCTTGTTGCTTATAAGGTCAACAGTGTCTTCATATATAATGAATTATAAAGTAGATTATTGCTACTTATTGCTATGTTTGGCCTCATATTCATTCACTGCAACGTTGTGTGCAGCAGGGCTCAAATAAGGGATGCATTGGTGAACTTTCTTGGACTGGTGGTGGGTGTGGTTTGTAGGGGCCTGTTGTGTAAGCTCCATGCAGAATGTGGCTGCAGCTATACACGTCTCCTATAACAGCATAAACATGTCCTGGCTGCACCTGACTGGATGAACAACACTTTGACTCGTGGGCTGTCTGCTCCCAGACTTCAAACCGGGCCAAGAGGATGCTTCATTTGGAAATGTTTTCCTTGTATTATGAAAATAATTTACCAAAATGTGCTTCTGAAAACACTTGGGGAGAGAAATAAGCAATGCAGTTGCTGAATTTGTCCGCATATTAGACTGACAACAATTAGATTAAAAGTGTTTCGGGAGTTTTCACAGGCGGCGAGTTGCACTGGATGCCACTGATTCGTATAAAGTAGCCTACACCTCAACGTCATGCAAATAAGGAGCAGTCAACGTGATGCCCCATCTCTCAAAACACAACACGATCAGAATGTTTACATGACATTACAGAAATTCAATTTATTGTGTTAGTCCAACTATAATTGCACTTAATCGAATTTCTCAAAGTCAGACTAACACACCCTGTTAATGCAATTGAGGGTTGAATTACTCCTGCATGTATGAAGTCACAGTTTCCACTCCAGGCTTTGACCCAGAAGTGGAAAGCATTAAATGCTTACAGAAGAAGAAGAAGCCGGTAACAACATGGCAAAATCTACATCCAGAGGCATGCATTTTTGGACTGACAAGGAGACACAGTTCATGCTGCGTCAGCTGAAAGACTCAAATATTCGTCATTGGTGGGAGGAAAACACAGACTGGCGACCTGTTCAAAAAAGTTATTAAAGTAAAAAATTATTTAGTCTGTGACGTCAAGGTCACAGACTAAGGTCAACCAGAAAAAGGTCCAATACTAACATGCTGAAAGGGGGTAGGTAGTCGAATTAAATGGCCTAGTCAAACTATACCTGTAGCTCGATTTAACTGTGCATATAAACATACTAAGCGCTACCAGAACGCATTGCACGGCTGCTTACATAGACAATAAATGGGAAGTGTGGAAATGATGGATCTTGTTGACACAGTGGTCTGTGACTCTACACGTGTTTGTAAATGTTCTTTGCACATGTAAAGCTGGAAATGACTTCTCTTTTATAAATGACACATCAGAAACTCGCTGCTTTGCTTTCCATCAGCGGCGGAGCAGAATGATGAAAAGGAGAAAGACAAGGAGAAAAAGGAGAAAAAAACAAAGAAGAAAGACAAAGCGAAAGAATCTGAAGACCCACAAAAGACAAACAAGACCACCAAACAAGAGCGTAAAAGTAACAAGTTCAATTTATCTTTAATATATCAGCACTCTTTTAAACTCACAGCTTTTACAACATTCAAGAGTCTCTTCTTTTGCAGAGAAACACTTGCAGGAGGCTTCAGCCCAGGAAACAGAGCCAGTGGTGGAAGAAGCAAGTCCAAAGAAGAATAAATGTGATGAAAGTGATGATGAAGAGGATGACGTGTCCCAGAAGCCTGTCCCTCAGACACCTAAGAGGAAAAAACAACTGGACACATGTGAGCAATAATCTTGCCCTGTGCATTTTACAAGTAACAATACAACAAAGCTGCTGTAAAGGATATATTTGCATGTGTTGTCTCCACAGCCAGGTGCCAAATAAGTGAGGAGAGCAAAGACGAGGACGTCCAGGAAAAAGAGAAAAAAGAAAAAAAGACAAAGAAATCAACGCCGAGTCTCGCTTCCCTCAACTCCAACTACAGGGAGTGTTCATCCTCAGGCAGTGAATCCAATGAAAGAGTGAGTTACTACCAGTCAAACGGTTTCTTATATTGTCAAAGCATATTTGGAGAGTATGCCCTTTATTTTGATTAGTCACAAGAAGCATTTAAAAACAACTAGTGGTCAAATCATTCTCACTCTCATTTCAGCCAACATCTCCATTGTCAGTGGAAGACCTTGAGAAGTTTGCTGTACGTCCAGCCCCCAGAGATGTGACAATCCAGTGTAGGGTCACCAGGGACAGGAGAGGCATGGAGAAGGGCATCTACCCGACTTACTACCTCCATATGGAGAAGGAGGATGGCAAAAGGGTTGGCACTTCTGCAGTTTGAACCCAATCATTGTGCACATAGATTTTTAGACATGATCGTGTTATCTTGAGCTATCATAGCCTACTTCTGTTGAAGTCTGTCTTAAATATCTGTTTCCCGTTGTGCCATCTGCAAGGTGTTTCTTATGGCCGGCAGAAAAAGGAAGAAGTGCAAAACATCCAACTATCTCATCTCCACTGACCCGACAAACCTGTCCAGGGATACAAACTGCTACATAGGAAAACTAAGGTATGAGTCTTAGATTTTTACCTTGTGAAAGAACACTAAACACAGTCGTTTTCTTCTACATTAAATTGACGACACTTGTTAAGGCTCCAATCTCATGTTGTCAGTCAACTTTGCAAAACCCCTTCAGGTAATATTTCAAAATGCATTGTAAACAAGTGGCTAAACCTGCACTTGAGGCATTTATTTTGGCAGACATTCTTATTTGTCATAGCAGGAAAAGAACTGGTGTAAGTAATAACACTAAAAATTTTCAATTTGAGTATCTCAGTAAGCCCCACCACTGAGCCAGAATGCATAACACCAGTGCCATGGCACTAAAACACATGAAATGGAGATGAGCCTATGCTGGTGATTTTCCTGCTAGACATGTCAAAATATCTGCCATGAAAAAGGACTCCTGATTACAGAGGCTTTAAACAGCCATGATTCAAACATTATATTCTCTCTGTTTTCCTGTGATAACAAGTTCGTTTTATTTGCTTTATCGAGATCAATAGGTTATGTCATTATGTCGAAATAACGTTTTTACCAATATAACAGTGTATATGCTATGTTTTGTAAATTAAATGTAGAGGGCCTGCGCCGTGCTAACTGCTTTGATTGTGTCGCCAATGAAGCTGAGGCCTTGCTAAACATCATCATTGGAAGCGAGACTTGATCGGTACATAAACACCCTGTCATCCAGTCCACCTGGATCACCTTCTATAAACATCTCAGCCGTCTGTTTCAGGGGATGCACAAGTAATGGATGTCAAAATTTCAGTGAGTTTTGACCATTACATGGCACACAATAATATTTATATTATTTGTAACAGCAAGGCATAAAGCAAGTTTAGCCTGTGTCAGGCCTTGATTGAAGAGAAATGTGATGCAATGAAGATTATGCTCTTGTTAATCTGAATATCTCAAGACAATGAACCTGTAATCTCAGGAAAACAACATTTGTTAATTCCACATAACGATATATATATAAATTTTGATCTTGAGAAAATAAATAAAATTAATTTATCATGTGAAAACAGAGGAAATAAAATGTATAAATCCACGGACGTTCATTGCTTCCATAGTGAATGGATTTCTATCCCATGAACTCCTTAATTGCATTCATCGATCATCCTAGGTGTAAAGTGGACTCTCTTTTTTTAATGATTTTTTATTTGGCATTTTGGGATTTCCCCTTTGATTTATGGAAGCAATCACTTTACATGGAAGTGAATGCAGCAGCCCATCGTTGTTTTATGGCAAAGTTGACATTTTCTTCTCTCACCCGATCGATGATTTATCTAATCAGACAAATTTGTTTCAGGTCCAATGTTCTTGGTACAAAGTTCACAGTCTATGATGGAGGTGAGAACCCTGAGAAAAAGCCCTTCGTCAAAGAGTGTGAATCAGTGCGGCAAGAGCTGGCAGCAATTTGCTATGTGAGTCCAAACTTGACTCTATACAATTTAACTAAGCATATGCAGGGATGCATTCTGTAACATGATTGGTTATTATGTTCCAGGAGACCAATGTGCTGGGATTTAAGGGTCCCAGGAAAATGACAGTAGTCATCCCTGGCATGTTGGAGAATGATGAAAGAGTGTCCATTCGTCCAAAAAATGTATGTTAAAAACATATTGGCAGTATTTAAAACCTGAGATAATGCAGATTAAGTGTTGGAAAAACTGAAATGTTATCTTATTATAGGAACTTGAGACTCTGCTGATCCGCCATGCAAACAACAATACAGACAAACTGGTCACACTGGTGAACAAATCCCCGAGCTGGAATGAACAGACTCAGTCATATGTGCTTAACTTCCACGGACGTGTCACCCAAGCTTCCGTCAAGAACTTCCAGATCATCCACCCTGACAACGGTAAGATGTGACTATCCTCCTCGCTTATCAAACACAAAGAAAATGGCCATCTTGTCTTCATTCCTAACCTCACCGTCACATGTCGCCTTTCTTTCTCCACCTCCTCCTGCTGTCTTTTCCAGAGGATTACATAGTGATGCAGTTTGGCCGTGTTGCAGAGGACGTCTTCTCCATGGATTATAGTTTCCCCATGTGTGCCCTGCAAGCCTTTGCCATCACCCTTTCGTCCTTCGATGGTAAACTGGCTTGTGAGTGACCCATGCTGGTATGCCTCAAGTGCTCAGAAACTTACAGATTAAAGCTACAGTTCATAACTTTCATGAAAATAACTGTCATAATTGTTGAAACTGAGTTCAAGTATCTCGGGGTCTTGGTCAGGAGTCAGGGTAGAATAGAGTGTGAGATGAATCGATGATTTGGCAAGGCCTCTGCAGTGCTGCGGGCGCTGTGCTGGACTGTTGTGGTGAAGAGAGAGCTGAGCCAGAGGGCAAAGCTTTTGATTTACTGCTCGATCTATGTCCCAACCCTCACCTATGGTCATGAGCTCTAGAATTTGTTTCCTCAGAGGGTGGCTGGGCTCAGCCTTAGAGATAAAATGAGGAGCTTGGACATCCAGAGGGAGCTTGGAGTAGAGCCGCTGCTCCTTCGCACTGCAAGGGGTCAGTTGAGGTGGTTCGGGCATCTGATCAGGATGCCTCCTGGGCACCTCCTTTTAGAAGTGATCTGGACACCTCCAATTGGTAGGAGGCCCCGGGGCAGACCCAGAACATGCTGAGATTACATATCTCATCTTGAGTGGGTAAGCCTTGGGTTCCCCAGGAGAGGGGTCTGGGGTGCTTTGATCAGCCTGCTGCCCCCATGACCCGGCTTCGGATAAGCGGTTGAAAATGGATGGATGCATGTATATTCTAAAAACTGTATATGGGACAGATAATCTGAAAAAAATCTACCACAGCGCACCAAAAACAACCAATCAGAGCTGAGGAGTCTCCAACACAACTGCCAGTCACTTTTTGAATTGCAGTTAAGCCTGATTTATGGTTGTGCGTTGAATCGACGACGTCGCTACGTGGTTGCTGTGACGCCGTCGTGAACCCTTCGAACTTCTTCGTCACTCCGTTTCATCATGGTGCAATTCACCGCCAGAGTGGTAGGATAACCATTTCCTGAGTGGTTATCGTCGTCTCTAGTTGATTCTTCGTTTAGCTTCCGGCTTTTCCGGTCACAGAGAAATGAACGCGGAGCACGGACAGACAGCTCCGGCCGGGTATCCATATCCGTATTGAACATTGAGCATAATGGCATATATATAATGAGCCTTAAAACACTGCAACATCTACATCGCAACAGAGGATGTTTAAAGACGGCGGGGCTGCCGGAATCTGGAAATATGAAACCGGAAATGTGTTGCTACCAAGCAAACCAATCACAGCTGTGTCAGTCTGCGCTGGGTCTGCGTCGCCGCGACATGTAGTTACATTTTTGGGGAGGTGCACGTCAGGCTACGCCGGGGGCTACGGCGAGCCTTCTGCGTAGCCCCGTACCCTACGACGTCGATTCAACGCACGACCATAAATCAGGCTTTAGACTGTAAAGCTATGCAGCGCTGATCAAGTATAAACCAAGATTTGCTTACTGTATTGCTTATTTCTCACCTCAGATGTCTTCAGAAACATATTTTAGTGTACAGTTTGGCTGTTATGTAAGATTTTGTGAACAGGAAGTGGGCATCTTACTGTTTCCTATATTGTAAAAACAAAGGCTTAAAATACTGAGATCAAATGGAAAAACTAAGCAGCGCTGATCAACAATGATTCAAGATCCTGTTACTGTACATCCTATTTCTGTGTACTGTTTAGCTGTAAAATGAGAAATTTGTGACTTGTTGGAAACAACTGACTGATGTACCACCAGCCAGACCAACTTTCTCATTTTACAGCTAAAAAGTACACTAAAATATGTTTCTAAAAACATTTGAGGTGAGAAACAGGCAATGCCGTTACAAAATCTTGATTTGTATTTGATCAGTTCTGCCTAGTTTGACAATTTGACCACAGTTCATGAGCCGTGAGTGACAGCTGTGTAAGAGACTCCTCAGCTATGATTGGTTGTTTCTGCTCACGTGCAGTAAGGCCATAAAAAGAGCTACAAGGCAATAGAGCAGGGTGGTTTTTTTCCACATACTATCTGCCTCATTTAGGGCGGTGTGTTTTAGTTTCAGCAAATATGAGAAAAAGCTGAATTTTCATAAAAGTTACCAACTGCAGCTTTGAGTTTAATCTATACCCATAATTTTACGCAGGGTCATTTTTCATGTTTTGTATCCTGGTGCACTGTAACACTTTGTACACACTAAATATAGAAAAACATGCCACGGACTTAGACTTCAGAGGATACTTGTTTTATAGCTCCAGTATTATTTTACAACAGATTTTATATTGAAGTGGAATAAGTAACAAAAGTTAACAGTCTTTCTTTTTATATTTCCCAGCTGTGTAAAGGATTCGTGCAATTTATGTGCAATATTGAGAACAACTGTGTTAATATAACCAGTGAGTTATTAAATTATAATAATGCAAGGTTTGCGTGTCAATGTTTTTTATTATCACACAAAGTGTCTTCTTGGTAAATTTTAATATTTTGATTGGTAGAAGTGTTTATCCCCCAAAACCTTGACAACAAGTTTATGCACCCACACAGATCCTCATTGGTGAGATTACATGTTAATTCAAGCCAAACATGACGTCTGTAAGTGTTTGCTATCAGCTTCAGGGACTTTATCACGAAGAAGGAAACATTATCAAAGTTAAAAAACTGAAAAAAGCACTCATATCAGATGTGGCAGAAAAGTGCAACAAGTCACAGATAGAGCCAAAACATATCAGGGTTTCTGCTCTTGCACAATACTAAGACTTTAAAAATATTTTCACCTCACAACAGCTTCATTGCTGATCTCAGGCACGTTTTCAGCTCAAGTTTACACTGCTTCACATGAGGAGGACAGAAGGTCTTTTAGGTTTCTGCAAATAAAAATAGACCTCCTTTATGCTCTGTGGTGAAGTAAGGTGATCAGAAGTGCGCTGATATTTTGGAAAGCAAAAAGTCAAATTAAACTGAAACCATTGTTATTACGTTGACATGTCTGTCTGTGCGTAACATGCCGTTTACTTGTTTCCTGTTCAAGTGCTCTTTGAAACAAGTTATATATAAATATAGAAAACTTTTAACCTTTGCAACAAGAGCGACAAGTGGTGAAGCTGACATGCTAACACCTTGCACACTCAGACCACAGATTGACCTTGTAAACCCATTTACAAATCATGTTTTCTCCAAATTAGACCGAAAAAAAAGACATGAACTGGCATACAGGGTCAAGCCTGCTGACTTCCTCTTGATCTACTGCAAATAACTTCATGCACTTTGATCAACCTCACACAGAGAGACACGGCATGCTGGTGTGTTTGTTATCACTTTTGAATCGACAAAATCATGAACCTCAGAGGAAGACACTGTCAGCTTTTATCTTTTAGAGAATCAACACAACACACAAGCAACATTCAGCTGATCCGCTGTCACAGCTCTGCACATTGCACAACACTCCAGTGAGTTGCACAATAATTCATATATTCCAATTCCAGGTTACTTAGAGATTCAGCAATATGTTTTGTCTTACACACATGACTAATTACATGACATCAAGTCATTTAAGCCACCAATAAAGCACGTCAGCATGAAATGAATCTTAGCATGTTGCTGTGAACGATCCACAAACATAAACTGTATTCCTTGAGACATATCTAGCTCAGTGCAACAGCTGCAAATATTAAGATAATAGACATTCATGTAAGTCACTTTTGTTTGTATAAAGCTTTAAAGGGGAACTACGCTCATTTTTAAAACTCATACATGTCATTGGTATGGTCCAAGACAGTCCAAAAGTATTAATGAACATGAAAGCTCTCTCCCAAATGCAAAAGCTAGATTACTATAACCTCATAGGATATAAAGTCTGGGGCTGCTCCACTGACAATGAATTGGAAACATGTTCTAGATAACACTAAGAGCACCCAGGAGAATGTTCTGAGTATATGGGTGCATCCTCTGTTTCAGAGCTGAGAACACAACAGTAGGATAAAGTACATTTGGGGATGAAAAAGACAACAAACATTCTGTGGGTCCACAAAATCAGGCTCCTGTTCATTGTCTATGGGGCAACTTTAGAATTTATACCCTATGACATCACAAGTTTGAGACTTAATTGTCTGGTTTCTGGCTTAGAGAGAACAGAATTTTCCTAGGCCATGAAAATAACATTGGAATTCTTCATTTAGGTGGTGTCCCCCTTTAAAGATGTGTTTGTAAGATCAGTGCATACATATATGGCTACTTGGGGCACTTTATTTTTGCGAGAAGTACTTACAATTTGCTTTTCAAAAGGTCTCTAATGTGATATAAGGACATTTAAATGTAACTGTTCATTATATATACATTATAAGTATAAAGAATGATAGTTGATGTTTGACAGATAAAAATATATTGTCCTGAGAATAACTACTGTAAAGAACAAGAAGAATTTAAGCAGAAATTGATCAAGTGGGTAATATCCCATTTCATATGAATTAGGTCCATTTTGAATTTGTGTGACTTATGGAATTTAGCGTTCAGCAGACCTTTTGTTGACTCCATTAGTTGGGTGGTAATAACAAACACATAGTACAGGAGTATTTGTTGACAAATGTTTGCTTTTAGAGCTCGAGAGCTCGAGAGAGAGAGCTCGAGAGAGCTCGAGAGAGCTCGAGAGAGAGAGATGTTGTTTGTTTGAATTCACATTGTTGTGCACGGTTAAGTTTACCCGTGGTAAATATATTTCTGGTGTTTTATCAGCTCATCAATCAAAAATAAATCTCACCACAGTGCTGGTACGACAAAAATGGCTTCTGGTTTGTTTTGTGCCTTCTCAGTAGGTTACCATGAAGTCCTCAGCAAAACAAGGTGAAACATTTATAGACTCAAAGCATTTTGTATTTTAATTGGTTAAAAGTAATTAGAATAGGGTCTGACGAAAAAAAAGCAGTATTATTTAACTGAATTTCTTGACAAGAACCAAATTCAGTGCACAGTATGATTATGTGGTTGCAGTGGTGGAATGTAACTAAGTACATTCAAAGTATTCGTACCTTTACTTTATGCAATCTTGTACTGTTACTCCACCACATCTAGGAGACAAATATTTTACTTTTACGGCACTACATTTTTCTGACAGCATAAGTTACATTTCAGATCACAGTTTTTCATCCCCTTCCTGTCCACTGAAAACCACGCACCTCCAGATGTGATGATTTTGAACGTTTGTGATAAACTGAAGGACAGTGTTCCTTCATATGTTGAGAAAACTCTCCTGCTTCTTAAGCTAAATAAACTCTTTACAGCCCTCCCGGATCAGGTGGAAAATGCATCGTCATGAAGCTGAGAACAGGGCTGTTTTTCTGACACCATGAAAAGTTGACTTTTTAGAGATATGTGAAATGCAACACATGCATTAGTGCATCAATATTAACCCAAAAACATCAGATAGAATGGTAAAATATGACTGTACAATGAGTACCTCTTCTTAAAGTACTTCAAAGTAGGCTACAAGTGCTGATAACACTTCTACATACGTCAGGTTCTGAATGCAGTATTCTCCTTATAGTGGAGTATTTAGCATGGTATTAGTACTTTTACTGAGGAGGGGGATCTGTATATGTCTTCCACCACTGTGTGGCTGTGACGCGAGACTCAAGATACAAGTTTGGTTAAACTGAAGCTGTACCTCTTTCACACACTTTCCTTTTACAACAGCCCTCTTAAAAAAGCACATCCTCTCCCACCAGAGACATGTGAGCGATAGCTATCTGTGACAAGGCTCACAGATACCTCCCTCGCGCAGTCTTCATCAAAAACCATTTTTATGAGAGCGTCACGGCAGCATGACTTAATCAAAACCTCCCGTGGACCAAAGCGATGTCTGGACCATCTGGTGTGATGGACTGGCGCTCTCAGACGAGGCTGAAGCTGATGCTGCTGAACGTGTTTCTGCTTGTATCTATCTACACTGTCTGCCTGCACGGAAATCCTACCACAGGTTACTTCTCTGCTTTTTTTTTCCAACATGAAAGAAAATCATGATGATTGCTTGGATTGTATGTTGAAGCTTTTGTGCTTTAAAAGCTAGACATGAAACAGCATGCATGCTCAAAGTGAGAATAAAAGGCTCAGAGACTTTGTTGGTTTATCTGACTGCGATGAGGACCTCAGCCACAGTCTGTTTGACCTTTGACCCTTTAAGGAAAACTCTGTTAAGCTTTCTTATCATAAAGTATCTTTTATTTATGTTGTAATGTGAAGATTTTCACATTACAACAAACCAATATATGTGCAGTTTTAGATGCAGATGAGTCAATAAATGTTTAACCAATTAAAGGATAAGTTCACAATTTTTCATGTCTATTCTAAAACAATACTCGCATACCTGTCCTTCAGCCACTCAAAGGCCTTTTACACTACGTTACTTTCAGCCACGCAATCTTACACTAATAGCTGAGGCTACTATACAAAGTGCCACCGATCTTCCGATTGGTGACCTGCTCCACCTCCAGAGAAAAGTGTTAGCGACTGCTGTAATTATTTCTTTTGTGCTTACTGCCACAAATATTTTTTTATTAAAGCAATTTTAATGGAGAAGATAAAGTGCGATCTTTTCGAGCGTGCAGTTTGAAATTATTAAGTCATCACTATCAGTCATTAAAAGACAAACCTAAAAATAAAAAATGGACAATTCACCAACTAAATGGATCCTTGTGTGACAAGTGACATGTAAAATCTCTGCTTTGACTCCTTACTATCCAAATTTAACACTGCCTGTTTATGTTTTAGGAGTGGACCATGATCTTCACTGTGTGAACGATTACCTGTTCACAATCAACTGCACCCTGAGCATCTCACCGTCAGAAGACCCCTCAGACAGCAACAGCTCCTACTGGCTCAGTTTCACAGAAGCATTTGATGAGTAAGGCTTGTTTTATGGCACTTATTAATAATATATTATCTAGAATGTGACGATAACACTGTGTTTGCTCATTGCTTTGTGCAGAATGACGTTAGTGTGCATGCTGACAAAGGCCGATGAGTATTACTTCTGCTCCGTTCAAAAGCCCAATACAAGGCCGGACAACGACCCTTATCCAGACATCTTCGACGATTTAGATGCTTTTGAAATCTCACTTTGTCACAACCAAACTGAGACTGAACCTGTGTGCAGCTGGAGGAAGAATATGAACCTGTGAAAAACAGTAAGGAACACACCGATTTTGCTGTTCTCATAACAAGACACAGGGCACATTCATCTATATAAAAAACAGATGTCTAACTTTTCTGCCGTGTGATTGTCCCCTCTCCAGTTAAACCAAACCCACCGTGCTGCCTCACAGTCAGCCACAACTCAAGTCACCGCCACTTCACCTGGAGAAGTACCTATGAGAAATATCATCAAAGCAACCGTCTGCCCAAGAACCTCAAATATCAGCTCCATTACTACAAGAGAGGAGACAAACATAACGTGAGACTCAATAATACACAAGCAAGAGCCTTTGTTGGTGGGAATAAGAGAGTAACACACGGAACAGCTCTGCTCTGGTAGAGGCCTGTTCATTGTCAGCTAAAATGTATTGACAAGTCAACAGTCGATTAAAGGTCTAGAGTGTAGGATTTAATGTTATCTAGCCCCGAGGTGGCAAGATTACCACTAAATGAAACTCTCTTGCGCCAAGCATGTAGGAGAACAGTGGCCGATGTGAAAACGTGCACGGCCCTGTCTAGAGCCAGTATTTCGTTTGTCCATTCTGGGCTACTGCAGTAACATCAAGGCAAACTCTATGGAAGAGGACCTGCTCCATAGATATAAATGCCAAAATAACACAATGAAATCTATAAATTTATTTTCCATTTCTGCCAATGTAGCCCCCTAAATCTTCACACTGGACCTTTAAAAACATGGAAACTGATGTATTAAAGCAAGGATTTTCCTGCATCCTGGGGGTGCATGGGAGTAATTTAAAATAAAATAACAATTTGATCAATAACTTGATTATAATTTACAGATATATATAGCATGAACATGTGTTGCAATTGAGTGTGTGAAAAGTAGGCTAACATTAGTTATCGAGCAGAAAAGTGTTAGCTAAAAGTAATGCAGAAATACTTAAAAATTTGCTAAAAAATAATGACTGACAGTTGAGATACTTAGTGTGTTAGTGCTGGCTGTATGTGAAATAATAACCTAAAAGTATTGAATATGCAGTTAAAATTATTAGCTTACAGTAATGAATACAGTTAAAATAATTAGCTCAAAGTAATGAATACGCAATTGAAATAGTTAGGTAAAAGTGGTTAATATGTAGTTTAATCAGATAAATGTAATGAACAAGCACCTGAAATAATTAGCTAATGAAAACACAGTTGAAATAGCCCAAAGTAACAGCTAAATGGTTGAATTAGCTAAAAGCCTAGCTTCTGCCACTAGTTGTACAAACGCAAACTTGACCAAACTACCTTAAGCATACACAGTTTTTTTGTATGAAAAAGATACTGTTACTGTATTGTAAAAAGCGTATGAAAAAAACTGTGAATATTGTCTAACAATTCCCAATTCATGACAAATTCAAATGAACACATTTGGAATCTGATGAGTGGTGTTGATAAGGGGGCACTTGACATCAGGGGTGCAGGCTACTGTCTTCAAAGAAAAGGTTAGGAACCACTGTATCAGTGGATAAAATTGATGAAATGGACAACTGAATAAATTAAAGATGAATGATTTCTCACCATTTCAGCAGTTCTCTTCTTGTGACAGCAACTTCTCAGAGCTGCCAAGAGAACTTTTTGAAATGAGAAACTACTGCAGCGACTCTGTCAGTGGCCACTGTGGCTGTCGGCTCAGTGTGGCCACGGTCTGCGGGTGATGAGAAACTGTGACTTAATTTGATCCTTAGGTCTCTTCTGCTGCACCAATTTGACATGTGAAAGCAAAAGAAAGGCTACGCTTTATGAGAGCACAGTGATGGCTCTAGTCCACTTGTGTTCCAGTGAACAACCTGTTAGATGAACCCCTTAACTACAGCTCCTAAAACTAGAATTTGGCACAGGACCCCATCAAGAACAGGGACTCTAGATTAAGTAATAACGCAGCACTGGTGTTTAATACTGTTTTGGGTTTTTTTGGGTTTTTTTTGAGGGGGGGGGTCTCCTTTAAAGTGTTTCATTACATACCAAACTATTTAGCCTATTTCTTTCAGGTGTTATCACATGACATCAACACCAACAGCGTGAATTTCACTGTGGATGACCAGAACTTTGTGCCAGACACCCAGTATGCTGCCAGAGTACGGTCCAGTCCTAATGGGGCTCATTTCAAGGGACAGTGGAGTGACTGGTCTTCTGAGGTTTACTGGAAGACAGAGTCAGCTACGCATGAGGTTTACTCGAAGACGGAGGAAATTGTTAAAGGTGAGTCTAAGCTTAATGGAGACTTCCATCTTAAAGGCAGCTTGTTGAGAAAGCAGCTACTGTAAATCCATTTCTTTCTTTCCACTTCCTAACCTGCGATTTTGCTCTTATCAAATGTTTTCTATTCTGTGTGACTCCATACAGATCCCACATCAAATACATTTGTTTCTGGACTGGTTAAAGTGTTCATCCCCTTATGTGTGGTGGTGCCACTCGTCTTGCTTTTGTGCTACGCTCCAGTTAAGAAGTAAGATCCTCCTCCAACTTTACTCCTCAGTAAATGCCAACCTACATCATTTCCTGCAACCAATACAAACTACATATTTACATTTCTCACAATTACAGGTGGAAGCAAAGCGCCTTCATCCCGACACCTGCACCCTATTTCAACACTCTGTACAGCGACTGCAACGGAGACTTCAAGGTAAGCTTAGTCACATACAATACTGACAGTTCTCATGAGAATGTCCCTGAACATGACTGTGATTACAGAGCTGGGTGGTCACACAAGAAAACACGGCTGACATGCTGAAGGCAGAGGAAACGCTCCAAATTGACACGTTTACCGAGTGTGCAGTTGTCGAGGAGGAAGAGGAGTGTCAGCCCCAGTTTCACCACATGTTCACAGAGGGCAGCGCATACAGCAATCTAACTGACCCAGGCTGCGATGCGTCTCTGCTGGGCGTCCCGTATGCTGTGAGCACCATGGCTCCGCTGTCGTCGCCAGGGAGCTCATTCCAGAGTCTGACATGCAGCTTGCATCCAGGAAGCCCTGCTGAAGGAGACTCAGGGTGTTGGCTGGAGAGGGACCCTCCCTGGTACTGCAATGAGTACTGCACCCTGAGTGCCTTCCAGCAGAGTGGCCCAGTCACAGCAGAGCACCATGGGAGCCCCCCAACAAAATCCTGCACAACAGGGACCATCAGAGTAGAGGGTACCACTGAAGCATAAACGTGTGTAGCAAATGGACCGTGAAATGGGCCTAAAATGTGTAAACTACACATTTACATAAGGATAAATGATGCTTCAAACACTCCAAATGAATGTATGCTAAAATAACTACAATAAATTCTTAATTTTAGTTTTTGCAGTGCAGATATGACATTTAGTGTGTACTAATGTTTGTAAAGTGTCTCCACAGCATCAAGCATAACGCAGATATTTAGAATATTAATTTTATAACCCTTGGCTTGCATCAACTGAGTAAATAGTGTAAAGGAATTGTAAACTAAAGTCTTAGGAGAAATGCTTTTTGCCATTTTTGATTGATGTCTAAAGAATTTTGCTTGGTCAAGTGTGAACTTGCTGTATATTTTACTCATTTAATAAAGAAAGTGCTAAAGTTTTGTAGAAAGTTTTATTTACGCCAACACATACATGAACAAAGCACCATATAACCTTAAAGTCTGATACAGAAGTAAGCCTACCTGCCTCAGTCATCATGGCCATTTTTATTTATTCCATAGCAAACACTCTGAATAACAAAAAGACAGCCAAGGCAGCAGATTCTATCATATATTACAGCATGCTGAATAGAAAACCTGGGAAAGAGAATTAGACAGAGCCATCTAGAGACACTAGTGAGATACAACAGTATAAAAGTGCCATTCATTATACAGCAGTTGAAATACTGACAATGAAATAAGCTAATTTTACATTAAATTTATGGAAAATAAAGGGGGGAAACATAAAGGAATAGACCCTGTGAAAGAGCAATATAAAACAAAGACATTTTCTTTCTTGAACATTGATGACAGCCAGCTTGCATGGAGTTGATGAAACTGGTACCGAGCTGTGTCCCTTGCACCACATAAGACAATTAATGTTTAAAAAGAAATGACCAGGGTGCTGAAGCACCCATCCCCCTCCCAGCATTATGCGCCAACTGGCAATTAAGAACAAAAAAATGACAGGTCAGAGGAGAACGGATGGCACAGAATGTGTGGAGTTTAAATAGAAGTCTTTAAGCAAGTCCTGATGTGAGAGGAGCACATTCATTGAGAGACTGAGCGGGGAGGTGATTCTTGTTAAACCCATTCCTTCTGCCGCAGCGGAGCAAATCTTCGCCCTTACGAGGGGGAGAATTTTTTGGCTTGTGCTCGAACTCTTTTTTCATATTCTACTCTGTTTTGGCTGGAAAGGGGTTAAAAAGATAGCAGTTATCGTGGCGCACTGATCACTTATTAAAATAAAATCAGACACAAGAGGCATTTCAAAATCCTGAGAACAAATAAATCATACTTTGCCCAATAAGACAAATGTAGAAGATGCAAAAATCCTCCCAGATCTTTCCTCGGTCAGATTTATTTTTCATGTTGTTAAGCTTAACACTCATGTTAGACACATTTTTAACCATGCCCACTTAATTTTTTTTGTACATACAAGTTAAAGAAAATCTCATCTTCAGGATTCAGCAACTCTGTAGTTTCTTTGGTGACCGGGCTGGAGAACCTACTGCCTTATAGTCAACCACTGAATTGTACAGCATGGATTAAAATATGTTATGAAACATTTTGTATTGATTTAGGTAAAACGCATCCTTAACTCCAGTATGTGCGTGCACTCACACGTTTATACTTCAGTACTGTCTTTAAAAGGTTCTGTATATGGCATTCAGGGCATTAATATAGCAGCAAAGCACTATGTGCTATGTAAAAATATGGTGGAGTAATAGCACCCAGGGCAGAGAATGAAGTCACACTCCCTCTCTGTGCGTTTCAATTTGAGCTTCTTAGTTTATTTTTGTGGTAGATGTAACGGCAGCGCATGCATGTTAGTCCCTGTGTGCATATCCCACTGGTTAGCTAACCGAAGAGGTGTAGTGCCCACCCTCCAGTCCCCCCCACCACATTAAAACTATTAGCTCTGTCAGCGCATTAGTTGCTTGCCGCTGGCTCAGCCACCATCATGTTGAGAACCGTGTGCAGATAACCTGAATCATAAATATGTGAAATCTGAAAGTCGTAAGCGCTCCTTTAAGTGAATGTTTTAAGATTTTTAAGAAGCCTTGTCCTATCGATCACTCATCATCCTGGTCTTCCTGTCACATTATTGTGTTGACTTCATTCAGGAGCTGCTTTACCAATGGGACTGGTTAGCAATGCAAGTGTCAAACAGAAATCAACCTACTAGATAAAATGATAATGACATCTTAAAATTTGAAAAAATCTAAGTTATTAGCACCTTGTATGGACCATGTAGATTTACTTTAGCAACAATGCAATAAAGTCAAAGCATGCAAACAAGGCAACAAGCAAAATCAATTCACAAACATGTGGCCATCAGCTTTGTTGGGGAGGGACATCACGGAGTGTGTTTACTGTCAACTTTAAACAGATGTGACTTCACGTGTTACGTCAGCCTAGATGCTTTCTGGCAGTGAAGAGTGCATTAATAAGTGATGAGTATTAGGGTGGGAACTTTTATAACAGTGCTGCGGGTGAGTGGTCCGCAACAGTTCAATTTCTACCTCAAGGTTTTGTAGTGTTGCTTTTGAAACTTCTCTTTCTCCTCTGACTTGCACCATAATCATGTGATTTATCTCAAGCTCCATTTATTTTGAGGCACAGAGATAACAATACTGATGGATTAGTTAAGAGGACAATAAAGAAATCCTCCAGGTTCAACCGAGAAACAGATTTTGGCATTGCACATAGGAGATTTAATAATTCACTTTTCATTTCCTTAGCCGTTTTCAGACACAGATGTTGCTTTGTAAATCATCATGTCATGTTCGAAAAGGTGAAATCCAGTGTAACTTACCAGTAGATTGTGTAAGCCTCTGCTTGGGCTGGATCCTGGATATTTGGTTCATTTAGGAGTTCCTGGATACCTAATAAGATCTGTGGGACAAATGAACCAATGAGACAATTTTTCATTTTAAAAATCATCCAGTTGTCTGTTTTTCATTTCTTCAAGAGGCTGCTTATATCCGTTAGTCACATCTAGTTCTAGGTCAGTTACACCAACCCTCATTTTTATTTGGGTTAGATCTCACTGAATGATTCAAAAATGTGTGTCCTTTATTTTCCAGCAGAGTCAAGAAAAATAGACTGATTACTAGATCAAATTATTAATGAAGATTTATTTTATATCCATCAAGCTGAATATCAGAAAACTTGCACTTATGGAACAAGATTCAGATTATTAATACTTTTTTTTCCAATTTGATTTTAGATGCATTAACAGATGTAAATGAGGTAAATGCTTTGCAATCCAAACCTGCTTTATTGTAATGGCTGGTCTCCAGTCCTTGTCCTCCTCTAGAATAGATAGGCATACTGTGCCTGATGGATACACATTTGGGTGAAAGAGTGGAGGCTCAAATTTACCTGAAACACAAGAAAATGTTAAGTGCGCTTATGTTTCGGATCCGTTACAAATGTCAGACAAGATGAGCAACTTCAACAAATGTCACAAGGCTTTTCCACAGTATACATCGACTGATCTGTTCCACTAATGGCAGCAGCTTCTGTTGTTCACACAAGCACTGGCCTAATGTTATTATAATGTGACATTCAGACAACACCACCCCTGTAGCTGGATATTAGAAACACTGTACATCAGTGCCCTGACACTGACTGTGCATGACCAATAGTGGTGATGTAAGGATTTGGTTCAATGCTCAATGTGAGGCAAAATGAGGCAAATTGTCTCAACCAGTTTAGGGCCATAGCCGTATCATTCTTTAAACATTCAACTATCAAATGTTGCTTTACCTTACTTTCTGTCATGAAACATGTTGGATGTTCATACTAAACATGGCCAAAGTTTCACACATGGTACATGTATGTAAACGTAATCCCTGTGAGCAACAACCTCATGGTTTAGACCGTTCTGAATACTGTTTTTTTCTACTTCGGCTACAAGATCATGTCAGATCGTGACAATTATCATCTGCTCCTGGCACGCTACTCCAAGTGTTATATAATGTAGCCTACACTGCTACATGTAGCTAAATGCTAATATCAGGGACACATGTAATTGTGGTTGCAGATGTTAATTTCCATTCCAGTTTTGGATGATATTGCCGCTGTTCAACTATATGTTCCTTTTATTCTGTATAAAGTTTGAGAGTTTGAGCAGGGTTCAGCAGGATGTTCAGGGTGACAGAGACTTTCACGTAATACAGTAAACAAGCAAAGTTAGCCCCCCAGCTAATCTTTGCTGTCCACGGTGGAAAATATTAAACACTTATAGCCAATACTAGACACCTAACAAAAGCCAGAGACTGTTTCATAATAAGTTGCTATTAGCATTCAATTCTCCACTTCTAAGCAGAGGGCAGAAATTACATTTTCTTGGAGCCAGACAGGGTAAAGCCTCTCCCTGTTTCACTCAAACTCACCCTGGGTCTGAGTCTGCAGCTGTCTACATTTAAGCAAACATTTCATTCTGCAGCTACATCTGGGGATGTAGATGCAAACTGACTACTCGACTTAAATCGACTGAGGGAACGCCGAGTGATGATTTGATTCTTCACCCTTCAGGGTGCAGCCCTACTTTAAAAGCTTTTAATAGTTATTTTTCACAGTACAAAATGCTGCTGTTCTCCGTTGCAGTCATTCCCTAGCCGCAATGACGATGCAGGTAAACAAAGATATGGACCCGGAAACTGATCAGTCAGCACAGAGTGAGCTTCTTCTGGAGAAGGGCTTAAAGTGACAGGCACTATAACAGAGCGTCTCAGACAGGTATTCCAACACAAATAGTATGAGGAAAATTAGGTGTTTTTTAACATTAAAGCATTTAAACATGTAGTAGTAACCCAAAATACA
Organism: Epinephelus cyanopodus; assembly: GCA_026686955.1. NCBI lineage: Eukaryota > Metazoa > Chordata > Actinopteri > Perciformes > Serranidae > Epinephelus > Epinephelus cyanopodus. Next base: position 20,342,617 of record CM048933.1, on the reverse strand, counting down.
TGTGTGAACCTGAATATTAGCATAATATCTCCCCTTAAAACATAAATGATGGTGTGGGGGAAAAACCTGCGTTTGGAACGATCACGACCAAGGGGTCAATTAGGTCCAACATTGCTCAGCTTTGCTAAGCAAGCTTAAACACAGGATATATCTTAACTACCCTCTGAGATGACAGGGCTGGAGTACTCCTGACCTCTTCTGGACCATTTCAGACATTTTTATTTACTTTATCTGACTGTCACTTTGCCTTCAAACAAGCGAACTGTCACTCCTGCCTTTGTCAGTATAGAAATGATGCCCAGCAATACCTTTAAAGACAGACATGCTGTGGTGTGCGCCTGGCTCTACATTCTAGATGAGGCGCTTTCTGTGCAGTGTTTGCCAATGAGTCCATCTACTGACTGCATAATTCATACATATTTCTACAAGCACCTGCTACAGCATAATAACAGAGTGTGTGGTAATGACATAACAGTTGTGTTTAAACTGAACACAGGTCATACACAGGAACTCACATTTTGGTGGTGAAGAAGGATAGTCATCCTTGAACAACATGCGCAGTTTGAACAGGCCTCCTTCCCACGGAGTCTGAGGAGTAACATAACCGTTAGATTCAGATTCACACAAGTTTCACACACGTTTTAATCCACAAATCTTTTTGGCTAAACACTTGGAATTCACTACCTATGCTGAAACAATATCAAATGTAAAACTCTAATAATACATTTTATTTAAAAGCGCCTTTCAAGACACCCAAGGGCACTTTACAAAACCAGTCACTACATAATTAAAGTCAACAATAAGCAATAACAAAAAGCAGCAACAACAATAATTAAGTGCATATACAGATAAAGGAACATATTCATAAAACGTATAATAAAACACCAGTAAAGACATTTCTAAAGAGATGAGTTTTCAGTTGTGCTTAAAAGAAACCAACGTGCACTAACGCAGAACCTGTATTATGTAAAACAATTTGTTTAAAACCATACACCTGCTACAGAAAGCCATTGTCATACAAAGCTCGTGGTGTTTCATTTAACAGTGGTGGCTATGTAAAGTAAATGTGTTCTTTATGCAAACAGACAATGAAACACATTACCCCTTTCTTGCCAGGAATAGCACATTCCCAATTCATGAGATTCATGGTTCCATCTGGATTTTTTGTTGGTACAGCGACAAATCCCTAAAAAATTAAACAGGACAGTGCAAACAGTTATGACATCAGTGTTAACCAGAGGACTCAATGCTTTCTCATAAAAGCTCTACACTTTCACAGTGATGCCAGAAGATCTCATAAGACAGTACTTACAAAAGGATGGTCCTTCCGCCATGCCTTGCGCTCCTGGGCAAGCCGGCTCAATGCAATGCCTGACATGATTCGTGGACTCCTGCAATGAAACAGAATTTCAATCAATTATATGAAACTATTCCAAATAGGGAGGTATGATATTGGATTTTTGGCTGATATGCCGATATATAACAACACATTTGGCCGATAACTGATAGATATATCAACTTTTCCTCACCTAATCAACGATCATCAACTCTCTTCTGTAGTGGAATTATCATATTATGCATGCATACCTTATTGTGATGGCCCACCAGCAGATGGAGACATCAAATAAAATGCTTTTCAAAGTATGAGATATTCATTCATTGGGCAAAATAAGACAAAGCATGCTGGCTGATTCGGACACTTAATTGTGAAGCTGATACTTGCCAATATGAACAAACCTGCTGATATCATCAGCATGTTGACTGAATCTGATATCGGGTGATACTGATCACATGCTGATATTATCGTGCATCCCTAAGCCTAACTAGGTTTGATATGGCAGCAGGGATTTACAAGACCAAGACTTTGTGGAGGTCACTGCCTTAAAAACATGAACTGCTCCTGTCATCATCATATAGTATCTTTTATACAGCATAAGAGCCAAGGAGGGGATATAGATTTGGTGCTTTTCTCTGCTTTATATCAGTGTAAATTACAACAACGTGTGACCACAACAAACCACTTATAAAGCAAAACAATTTGGGTTGTAAAAAGCTTTTTCCAGACATCAGGGTTTGGCTTTTTCTACATGATTTGTAGTAGTGTGAATGCAACTGTGAACATCACAGGTAAGCTCCTACATTACCCTCTGTAAAGTGATCTAACATTACAGTAGTGGACACTGAAATCCTGATGCTGTGCAAGTAGTGAGCTCCTGTGATCAGGTACATTTTTGCCTGGTAAACTGATTAGCCCTACTCTGTAAATGAAGGTGCTTTACTCAGGTAAAATCACCTGGACACATAAATTAATGATTACAAACTATATCTGTCTATAGTGAAAGACTGACTGATTGTCCACACTTTTATTTACTTATTGTCACAGAGGTACATATGTATGTATATACATAAATCACGGTGTTGCCAGTCAGCATCGTGGCTAATTAGAAGCTCTAATTAAGGCCCTCCACTGGAATGTCTAATTATCTCTATAGCAACGATGCTTAGGAGGAAACGTTAATTAAAACAAGAGGCAAAGCAACAAAAATGGCACAGGCAATAAGTACAAACTGCCACGCAGCATTTACTAACTTTATAACAGCGGAGTTGTACTCTGTGTAATGGACGTAATGTCAACTAGTGTTGATTAGCCTTTTAGTAATATGCTTTAAAGTAACGTTTACACCGTGTGCCTAGCACGCTAACGAGGCTAGCCAAGTTAGCCGGTGGTGATAACGTTACATGTCTACAAAACCCGACTCTCTTACTCTCTTTCGGTTGCGCCTGGTGTTAAACTTAAGGGCACCGAGAAATAAAATTATCGTCGTTTAATTTCTTCCATGTTCGTTGAGTTTTGCTGCAAACTTGTTGTCAACGCAAACGTCAACAAACAGACCATAAAAGCTATTTGCTTAGCAAGCTAGCCGGTTAGCTTGGAGAGCTAACTCATGTGCGCCAGAATGATGCTATGTCCTAACAGGCGCTGGCGCTGTTAGCGTCTGACACGGCCTGATGCAGCACAAAAATGCGCAATTGCACTTGATTTGAAGACAATTTTGGATGACAGAAAAGTGATAAATGCCTTTCTTCTGACGCTTATTAGTATGTACCCTTGAAGAGCAAACGCGGATGTGTGAAATTCTACAAGAATAAACCATATCAGAGCCCATTAAAGAATAGGGACAAAGAACGCCAGAGCTAAAAGGCGCACATTTGTGCATTACCAAACTAGCGAAAATGGCGCAAACTGAAGCGGGTAAAATATCATAATACACGACAAAATTAACATGTTCTTTAATGAATGTGTGCTCCTACCTTTCAGTATGGCTGCACTGGCTCTGGTAATTAGGCGAAATGAATTAATCGTGCTCAAATCCCGTTAAACCCTGTAAAGTTTCCCTCCTGAAAAACCACCCGCTCCGACTCAAGACAGACAGCGAAGCGAAACAGTCATCCGCTGTTTACTTCCGTCTTCGCTTAAATACCCCATAGGAAGAGCAGACTGCGCGTTTCTTGCGGCTTATTTTTTTAACGTGTCTTCTAACTGCCGCTAATTTAGCCGTAAGATTGTATCGTGTTATTCCTTCATACGTTTCCATTTTCATTTGAGCAGCATCGCTTCTGCTCATAACACACAGCGATGAAAATTATCTTTGCCTTGCGGGTGGTGCGCCGTGCCAAAGCCTGTTACCTTCTCTGAAAGTAAAGCAAGCAAAGGTTTTATATATATGCGAAACACGCGTATGTTTATCATCGGGAATATCCTTTATAGGCCATCTGTTCATTTAGATCGTTAAACATATATGTAATAAAACATATTTTCCTATTTTAGATATTATACATTCCCAGGAACGATGAGACAATCTAGCAAACACACGCGGATTTCCATTTTCTCCTACATAACATCTTTGCCCAGACTAAGGACCGTTAACCCAAACGACTGGCGTTTGACAAATCATATCGCATAATTTGTACATTTATATAAAGAGCTGGGATCAAATATACACAGATTTTTGGCCTTCAGAGACATATTTGTAAAACAGTTTTATATACCTGTGTAAAAACAACAATAAAGAAAAACAACCGTCGACATTTAGACAGGCATGTTTCCAGGCAACTAAGCTAAAAAGCAACGTGTTCTGAGGTCTGACACTAGAGGTCGCTGTTTATCAAACATTAGGACAATGCTGTCAAGACGTATCCACTTACTGCTGCATCTACAGGTGTAAAGAGACTTAACGTGATGATGCACACGTCTGATATTATAACCAAATTGTGTATAAAAACTGCTAAATCAAAATAAACCGTTCACACTGTCAGAGCCAAACTGTAAAAGACATTAGAAGAAAAAAACCCACACACACACATAATCAATGACAACATTTTTATTGGGTTTACCTTATGCAAGACCATATAGATCTATCCCCTTAACCTCATACTTAATTTGTACATTTTAAACATTGCATAAGATCATATAGAATAGTGATCTATGTAGTGATATGAGAACCTTATTCATCGATGTAATTGCTAGACTGAGGAAAAATGACACATTCATTCCCTCTGATTACAAGTGTGATCATCTTCAACCATGCATTACAGTGGTCTGTGGCTTGAATGCAAAACAAACTGGGCACTTATAAGTATTAGGCTACAGATTTGATAAGTTTGTCCATCACATGAAATGATTATCAATGCCAAATGCTCAACCAGATGACCTGTTTGTGAAGGGCATTAAAAGGTAATGTAGCTGCTAAACGTAGAGGGGTTAAACACCTCGGATCAGAGTATATCAAATGAAGTTACAAGCAAACCAAACACAAAAACACTTTAAATCTCATTGCAGAAAGAAGTCTCAAAAGAAGACCCAAATAAACCTTTGCTCTGAGCCAACGCAGGTGAGTATCATCCTATTAAAAGTGAGTATCTCTGCCATCAGAGAGGGCGGAAAGCAAGATTGTCTGCAACGCTCAAGCACAGACTGCCAGGAGTGGATGGAGTATAATCAGTCAGCACGTCTGTGTGAATATCAGTCCATGTGGAGTGGGGAGTGCTAGTTGCCATTGGTGCAGTCACACAAGTCAGACTCGTGTTAACGTGTGTGAGGGAGTGCAAGACAGTACATAATTGGAAGGCTTCAGAATACTATAGCAAATGTAAACATAGCCTAGCTCTGGCAGGAAATCCAGTCTACTTTGATTGAACCTCTTTGTCAAATTTTGCACTTTAAAAGCCCTTGTGTGTGTCCGTGTGTACATGTGTGTATATCTATATCAAAAAACATGCATCCATACTTGTTTCCCCGACAATATAAAAATTGTTTTAGTCAAGTGTATACGTGTACATGTGAGTAAATGGAGGTTTGTGTGTCGTTAACAAGTCTATATGTACAAAGTGTGCCAGCATTAAGAAAAGTTTACTCATCCCTGACACTAAGATCAATGTGTACAATACACATAAGACATTGGATTTTGGTCATTGGGAAAAAAAAGGCAACACTAAATGATTATTTGTGAATGAAATATCTAACCTATCAAAACCACACATCAAACCTGAAAACAACTTTCTATAAAAAAAAGTGTTCTAAAATGCAGTATTTACATTAACAACATTACAGGCTTGTAAGCAATGTGCACAGTGTGTTTTTTCCACTGTAGTGCTTGTAATGCTGTGTACGAAATCTACACAATTCAAAATGCTTAGAAGAATCTATCACAATGCAGGAAAAATACATTTGTTTTTTTTTTTTTTAAATGTAACAGTCAACTTCATAGCCAGCCAAGTATAGCTTTGTTATTGGTTATCAAAACATGTTCCAGGCATGTTCTCAGTGAAAGACACCATGTTCAGCATCAGCTGTTTCAAACCTAACGCAGAAATCTCTGTACAAACAATGCAAAACAGAAGTTAACATTGTCAAGGTTTTCTCATTTTTAAAGATCCAGTATAAACAACTTCCGTTCCAAGTTGTGTTTTCTATACAGTGTACAAAACGTGCAGTTTCTTTTTTCTTTAAAGAGTTAAATATTAATATTGAATTTGGATTATTTACATCAAAACAAAATCCTCTGGATATGATCAGAAAGTCCTTCACCACTGCCTTCAAACTGTTCCAGTCCACAAAACCTCCCACACCTCTAATACTTCTCCTCAGGAAAAAACAAAAAAGAGAGCTCGTAATCAAACAAGATCTTCCCTCAAACATAAACTAGTTAAGTAAAACTCAGAAGTAGGCTTGGGCGGTATCAAGGTATACCAGGGTGTTTAGAAATCCTGACAGTGTGATTTCCAATACCGTCAAAAAAAAAAATTAAAAAAATACAGACGCTCCTCCTTCCGTTTAGCTCATTTTATGTAGTGCACATCATTCGCCACCAGGGGTCAGTCTCTACTGGTGAAACAGGCAGCTGAGCTGTGGTGGGGATATCGTTACAGGACTTTAACAGTTGTGACAGTCGTGTAAATCCGTGAATTAGGGGTTTATTTTATACAAGAGTAACTTGAATTCAAAAGGTGTTTATATTTCTCTGTTTAATAAGAGAAACAGGTGTAAGACTATTACCCTTCTTGACATTTTGTGAGTTTATATTGATTATTTATTAGACTGAAAAAGCTGAGAGTACTTGCAGAGTGTAGCAAACTCCCTAGTTGAGGGGGGACATTAGCTAGCGCAGCTCACTAAACCGTCATATACACCATACACCCCAAAGTGGAATTTCAGGGTATAAAAAAAGATATCGCTCAAGCCTACTCAGAAGTCAGTGGGGAAAAAAACAAAACCCAAAAAGACGCAATTGTCTTGAGGACGTTTTTCCCGACAGGAAACGGGACACTGATGTTTAAAAAATAAATCACTGTAAAACAGAACTCGATTTTTAAAAACACCATTGACTGTTTTGGCCAGTTAACTTTAGACTTATGAACATGAGGAGTTAAGATCAATGTCCGGCAAATTAAACTTAATATAAATTTCCTTTACAACATTTAAAAGAGCAATTTGACGTGTCTACACAACCAAAAGGCCACATCTGCAGAAGCAGCAAAATCTTACTTTGAAGCACGTTCTGAGTGAACATGGGTGGCTTAGCATGTATCCAATGCTTATGATTTAAGTAAGCAGACTTCATGAAAATGATTTAATCCCACAGCGTAAACTGGCCATATCTGTAGGTACGTTTTACCATGGACGCAAGATGAGTGCATGACTCCACAAGCAGCTACACAAGCAATACATTTACTTCTCAAGCAGTGTAAAACAATTAAGAAGCATCTGTCGTCGTCATATTAGCCATCGCCATATATAACTTACAGTCTATGTGAAAATGTGACTTTTATATTTCTGTTCATTACAGGTCACTTCCTCATTACCATAAAAAGCTCTGTCAGTGACAAATAACCTAACGCCCCTTTACCTGCATTACCAAACTTTTCTGTTGATACAGTTTTCATGCTGCTCTGAGAATATGATCGTTCCTTTTCTGACAGTAAACACATACAGAAAAATATTTTTGAACCAAACTAATGTTTCGAATGCCTCAGTGTGTCATATCGCTGGGATCCTCATGATCACAAATCTCAGTCTAACTGTAGGAAATCTTTGGAAAACTAATTTATCATTTTCGTTTCTGGGGTGTAATTTCACATTTAATAACCTAACTCTTTAAAATGCGCTGAAAAAATGCACAATTCCCTTCTTAACATCACTAAACAATGATTTTGAGATTGATACTTTGTAGTTATAAAGACCATACTGATTGATCCCTTACCAGACCCTTGAGTTGGAGGATATAAGAATTAACTCAATAGATGACCCTGAGTGAATCATTGGCCTTATATGATGATGGCCATATTTTATAGCATAAAACATTTGTAGATTGCAATTCCTTAGTCTCAATTAGAAAAAAAAAAAAACTTGCCGCTAATTCATAATAAAAAAAAAAAAGGTCCAGTTTAAACGTACAGGCACAAATTGTCAGTAAACAGACTTATTTACATCAAGAAATAAAAACGAAAATGGAGGGAAAACACAAAATAAATGCACACACCCCCCAACTTTAAATCTCCATTGTGCCAAACGTTCTTCCACAAAAGATGATATGTTAGCATCATAACACCTGGATCTCATAATACTGAGTCCTCTTCACATCCGGGAACCCCTTTCCTGAAGGATCTGTGGAGACCAAAGAAAAACAAAAAGACAGCGTTAACAAAAACACATAGTACCACATGCTCTAAAAGTGATTACATTTACATGCACAAAATATTCAGATTTTTGCCCCTTATTCAAAAACACAACATTCTTACGAACTTGTTTACATTTCTACGGAAAACTAGTACTCCAGTAACACTCCTGTTTACATGCAGCTGTGCATACTCTGTTTCATGTACCCTAACACGTTGTTTATCGTGTCCAAACATGGACAAGTGGAACAGCTGGACTTGCTTGAGTAGTTTTGCTTCTTTGTGTCAGAGTAGAATTTTTCACAGGTTTCGGGGGGCAGACTCAACCGTGCGAACACAGCCTCCCTCTTTCATTCCTTAGGTCCTGATCGCACAGAAAGTGCTTTAGCAGCTGGAGGTGCCTTTCTGTAATTGTTTATAATGAGAATTAATTTTTTTGCATTGCAATGCACCTTGTGTTTCTGCGCTTTAGGCACCTGGCATTTTTTCTGGAGCGCTCTGAACTCCTCAAGTTGAAAAAACTTCAACTCAAAGCAGGAAAACACCCCTAATCATCTTGTATTTCATCATCTTTTTTCTCATTGTCCAATCAGAGGCGGGACTTCTTTTTATTTAAGCTTAATTCTCATTAAAAACAATTACAAAAAAGTGCCTCCAGCTGCTAAAACACTTTCTGCATGAACAATCTTTCTGAAAAAAAGTTGGCGTTGACATATTCGCTCATATCAAAAGCCTGTTGAGATCCAACTTTTTCATATTTTCTAAGGTAGGTGTGTTTCTCCTTCCAACCAGAAATGCGGGTTCTCTTTTGGGCATGCATCTCTACCCTACAGCCCTGCAAACTGTTGGCGAGCTGGTTTGTGGACAAAACATCCATGACAACGCACAGAGCTGGCTGTAAACAGGCAAGATGCCGTGTGTCGCAAACTGCAAGCATATTCCGAATGTGCTGTACACATGCCCAAAGAATGCTCCTAAAACCAGATTAATTCCAGCACATCCCACATCTTAATCGGAACAAGCTACATTCAGAATAAGATCTAATTCAGTATATCCAAAGGGAATGTGCTATTTACACGAACACTCACTTTCAGAGTCACAGTGAAATATTAATGTGCATGTTAATGTACCCATTTAGTATCTGACTCTGTAGATTCCTCTGTATTTCAGTATTTAAAGTCACTTCATCAGGTATTTTTTATTCTTTATCCCTGTAACAGTGCATACTTTCCCAGCCAGGAGCACTCACACATTTACTCTACGTGCTGGCTCAATCAAACACACTGAAAGGAGGCAGAGGA